>JAGTTL010000155.1:0-93931 GCA_036851935.1 Coregonus suidteri | reverse complement strand
TTCAAAAGAAACCAAAGTGCGCCCCGCAAAAGCATAAAGCGCTATGAAAAAAACGGCTCTCATGTGGACCCCACAGGAATGAAAGTCCAGATTTACCTCTCTGCAGGGAAAAGTTTTTAGAGTTACCAGCCTCACCAAGTGTTTGTCTAAAACGCATAAAAAGGGAAAAGAATTTCCAAAAGAATTTTTAGAAGGCACCCCTTTTAAATTTGAAAGCATTCCAGGTGGCACCTCAACACGCACGCACGGCACACACGCGCCGGCGCCCCCCAAAAAACCAACACACAAAAACACACACACACACACACACACACCACACACACACACACCACAACACACACACACACACACACACACCCACAACACAACACACACACACACACACACACACACACACACACACACACACACCCACACACACACACACCCCCGAGGGTGCAGGGTCTAAGGACTGCATCGCAGGGGGAGCTGGCCACTAAGACCGCTCCAACCCCGGGCCTGCGTACCGCCCGCGCCCGGGAACCCATGGGGCGGCGCACAAGGGCCCCCAGGGGTCCCCAGGGTAGGGTAGGGGGGGGAAGGGCCGGAGGATGTGCTCTTTGGTAGAGCATGGCGTTGCAAGCAGGGTTGTGGTTCTTTCCCACGGGGGGCCAGTATGAAAAAAAAATAAAAAAAAAAATGTTCACTCACTAATGTAAGTCGCTCTGGATAAGAGCGTCTGCTAAAGGACTAAATTTAAAATGAGGCACAAAACACCGAAACAACGCTGCCCTGCCCCTCACCCAAATGTCTTGCATAAGAAAAGAGAAGAGAAGAAAAGAGGGGGTGAGGTAAGAGAGAGAGAAAGGAAGGCAAAAAGAAAGGGGGTGGGGGAAAGGATAAATGATCAAGCCCTTTTTAATTCACTCAAATTAAATTCCTGGCAGAAATGCCCCGTAAACGCCCTTTAAAGAGCCGGTGAATTTGATAAGGTGAACACAAGGGAGGAAAAAAGAGAAGGAGGGAGAAAGACGGGAGGGGGAGGGAAAAGGAGGGAAAGGGGAAAAACTAGGGGAGAGAGGGGAAAGAAAGGCAGAGAGGAGAGAGAGTATGAAAAAGAGAGAGAAAGGGAGCGGAGCAACAGAAAACATTTCTCTGATAGGGCTCTGAAGACACTACTTGAAACAGCAACCCGTCACAGTCAAAAAGGGCCAGACCTGTAGTCGTAGCTATAAGGGGCCTCTTAAACCACAGGGCCTTTCACTTTAAATCCTGCGGCTCCCGACCAGTGCTTAAGCCAGCCGCCACGCAGACCCTTTGGAACAGAGGGAAAAAAATGCCCTTTAAATTACCCCTCAACCCCCCCGATGGGGGATGCAGCCCTAATGCATGAGCTATCACACCCCTCTTCCACAAGGTCCATTTAAAACTGTTTGGGTAAAACCGCACACGGGTGAGTGTGGGATTTCCCCTCCTACAGCCCCTCAAAAGGCATTTTACCCGACGTTCCTCGGGGGTGTGAAATTTCCTCTTTATTAAAAATGGAACAATGACTCAAAACCCGGAAAAACAAACCTCTGGCCACGGATGATTTGTGGTGTATGGAAATGCATGTGGCAAAGCTAGTCTAGTTTTTGCCAGACAGGGAAAGAGAAGACAAACATAAAAGGATTTTGGGAAGCCGGGGAGAGAGTCAGGTACAGAGTAAGGGAAAAATTAGAAAAACCCCCCTCACAAGACAGACAAAAAGACAACATTACAGAGCAGACAGGAACCACACAGACAGAGACAGACAGACATACATACAAGAAACAGAGGGCTTTTTGGCAATAGAGATGGTATGGTCAAAGGGTGCCCGGGTTTTGCATTCGAACGATTAACGTGCCCGAATTAATTTGGCAAAAACAGAGAGGAGAGCGAGAGAAAGGGGGGGGCTGGGTAAAGCCAATGTCTACATTTAGCGGCCTGGGCCATCAGAGAGAGTCTATGGTACAAATCCATTTCCTGGCCAGACTCCACCACGTCTGTCCACACCAGGGGGGATACTTTTATTCCCCTTTTTTTTTTTTATTTTATTTTTTGTCATTTAGCAGACGCTCTTATCCAGAGCGACTTACAGAGCAATTAGGGTTTTAAATGCCTGCCGGGCAAAATCGCGTTTTTACCTATGGCTCGGGGATTGAAACCCCCGACCCTTTCGGTTACTGGGACAAAGCTCTTAAAACCCCTAAACTACCGCCGCCCCACATTTCAGTTAAGAAAAAAAATTACATCCCCGAACTCCATTCAAATCTGGTAGCTCTCAGGGGCACAGCCATGCTTAAACTAAATTTACAAAAGAATTTGAAAAAAAAAGTATTTTTCGAAAATTTTCGTTTAATATAAAAAACAATAGTCCAATACCAAATAACCATCCTCTATCTGATTATTTGTAGACTTCCTGGACATTAAAAGTGAACCACCTCTTTTCCACCCCAGGCCTCCCTCTCATCTCCACCCAATATCTAGCCTTTACCTTCAGGCAAGAAAAACACGAGTCCCCATGCACTTGTGTGTGGGCAGCTGCCCGGGAAGCTCCGGGGAAAGATTCCAGGGCCACAGGACCCGTGGAAAAACGACGAAGAAAAAGGTGTGACAAATGCATAAAATGCCCTCAGTCGGACCCCAAACTCCCGGGTTTCCCGATTTTTAAAAATTTAAAACTCGATAAACAAATAAAGGTGTTAAAAGGAAAAGCAACGGGAGCGTGTGACAAACATTTTCCCCTCTGCGTGCCTGCTTTACTTTTCCCCCCTCTATAAGTTCCAATGCTTCGCTCCCCAAAAATCGAAGCTTTTCACAGATTTTAAAACCTTAGAGAGAGCACGGGGTCTATCTGTGAAAATCTAAAGTTCTCTAAAACCATGGGAATCCCTTTTAATCGATCTATTTTTTATTAAAGAAAAAGCACTGTTGTTAAGGGGTGGAAGTAAGCATTTCCGTAATTCTGCACCTGGTTTTTTTCGGTGCATGTGGCCAAACAAAATTTATTGATTTTATTTGATAAAGGATGTCCCCCCCTGGATTTGGGTTTGTACCAACCACATGGGCCCACTGCGTCCGTCCAATCCCCCGTTTTGGGTCTGAGAGCCCACCCCTGCCACTGGCTCAAGCCCCCTCCCAAAAGGGAAAAAGAGCAGGTCCTAACCAAACAAATCCCTGATGCCTACCAGGCTCTTATCCCCCACCAGGGGGGGAACCTGCAGCCCCCCCAGGAGTTACGGAGGAAGATGAAAAAGAAAGAGAGAGGGGGGGCGAACGGACAGAGAGGAAACTAGAGAAAGAGAGATTTTTAGCCGAGGGAGAAGGGGGAGAGGGTGGAATAGAGAAAGAGAGAGAGAGCCGAGGCGGAGAGAAAAAAAGGAGGTGTGTGTCTTTAGTAGTGGTGGAGAGCACAGGCCCCACTGAAACCCATCACTTTGAGGAATGTACGTTTCCCCGGTCGGGGTGAGAGCGGGGTCAGCGGAACAAAACCCGGCCCTTGGCAGTTTCCCGTGGGGAGGCTCCTGGCAACCATCTCCATCTGGGACGTGCCTGAGCGCCCCAGGGGGAAAGGGGTCCAGGGCCCACCCCCACTTGTTTAGTGTTAACCCGACGTACAGCGCCCAGCCATGGCCTGCTCCACGTCAACACCACAGAGCTGAATTATAGACGGCCGTCATTCTTTTTAACCAACCCGTCCTGCTTCTATCTCTCTGCCCCCCTTCCCAGACATACCTACTTACTTCCCCCTTTTTAAAAATGCCTCTCATTATCACCTATCATTCCACCAAAAAATGCTTGACAATCTTCACACCAAACTGTTCACCCAAAAATTGTCACCCTTATGGCAGTACGTCATACTTTCTCAGGGTGGAACAGCTATCTAAACTTTCCTAAGAATTTTAAAAATAAACATGGTTTCAATCAAATTTAAACATAATCATGATCCACCCAAATTTCACCCAATGTACACCCCAAAACATTTCTGCAGCGAGAAAAAGCTATCCAAAATTTCCCCTAAGTAAAACTAAAAAATGGCTTCAATTTAAAATCAAACAAAAATTTTTGAGATAAGTGGTGTGGTAGGGAGAGAATGCTCAGCGACGCAAGCTAAAACATCTGGGGCCTCCAACAGGGCCAGGGGTTTTAGACAGTACCCATGGGGCAGGTTAAAAGCAATCAACAGCATTTATCATGACAGGGCCCCCAAAGGTCAATACTGACCCCTAAAGGTTTTTTGCAAGGGGAAAGGATCTCCCGGGCTACTCCAGCACAGTGAGAAACCAATTACCTTACCCGGGCATGCCTCCCCGGGAAGAAAATACAAAAAGCCAAGTGTGTATAAAAAAATATCTGGTCACAACATTTTAAAAGGGCTTTTGCTTAATAAGCTGGTGTAAAGATGGTTTCCCCGGAGAAGTTGTAAAAAAATGTGAGCGGTTTTAAAAAATGTTTGGACCTCTGACTGATTAAAAATACAAAAGTTTGGAGATGCTATAAAACGAATAGATTTTCTTGATTAAAATTTACAAAAACAATAATTCCTACAGACTTCATCATTTCTACTAAAAAAAGGGCAATGTTCAAAACATGATTTAAGGGCCCCAAAAACGTTTTTTTTTTGGCCTATAAATTCGATTGATACTGGCTACTTCCAAAATGGAAACCTTCCAGAGCTTTGCCTATGGACAGAAAACATTTTTATTTTTTGTTGGTATGTTTTACCTGAGTAGACTGTTTTCCCCGCAAATTTGGGCCCTAAGGCTGGGGTTTGGAAATGCCTGCATTTTAGATCAAAAACATCCCCAAAGAGGGAGGGTTTTTTCTGAGAGAATTTAAAATGAGAAGTGCTGGTGGGGCTCCCCATTAGAAGCGCTCAGAAATGACTTTTTGGGCCTGAATGCAAAACATTAAAAAAATAAAGTGGTCTATTTGCAACCCCACCATACCTGAGAAGACATCCGTGTTACATCAATGGAAAAAATTAAGGGTTGAGTTAAATTTAAAATTTCAAATCACAAAAAGGGCTGTCAAACTTTTTTAAAATTTATTGGGAAACTTTTTTTAAATATTGGGGCTGCCCCCAAATTATCGATTTTTTGGTCTTGTTTTTGGCGACCGAGTTTGTTTAGTAAACAGTAACAAAAAAAAAAAAAAATATATATAAATTAATAACACACAACCAGGGGGGAGAAAAAATTTTTAAAACACTGCGATTTTGCGGGTTTTCTTATTACAAAGCATGTAAGGTTTTAATTTTATCATAGGTACATTAAATGTGAGAGACAGAACTAAAAAAAAAATCCTGAAAATAAAATTGTATTTTTTTAAGTAATTAATTGCTTTTTATTCATACATAAGTATTGAAAATCAAAAAAAGCAGAACTTAATATTTGGTACAGAACCTTTTTGAATTACAGAAAAATAACGTTTCCGTAGGTTTTGCCAGGTTTGCCACACTGCAGCGGGGGTTTTTCCCCCACCCCTCCTACAGACCTTCCCCCAGATCTTCGGTTTGGGGGCTGTCGTGGGCAATAGGGATTCACCCCCCCCAAAATTTTTCAGGGGGTTTCGGGTTTTGGACTGGCTTGGGCCACCCAGGCCCTTGAGATGCTTTTTACGGAGCACCCCTTTTAGTTCCCCTGGTTGGTTTTTCGGGTTTTTTTCAGCGGAAGACCCAGCCAGCCCATCTTAAATGCCTTATGAGGGAAGGGGTTTGTGGCCAAGATGGGCGAACGGCCCCCCACCCCCCCCCTAAATAGGGTGCAGTCGCCTGTCCCCTTTGCAGAAAGCATCCCAAAAAAATGATTTTTTCAACCTCCATATCAGGGTTTGGGGATGGTGTTTTTGGGGGGTTTCCCACCCTTCTTCTTCCCCCAAACACGGCGAGTGGGTTTAGCCCAAAAAGCTCTTTTCTGTCTCATAGACCACATGACTTCTCCCATTCCTCCTCTGGACACCAGATGGTCTTTGGGCAATTTTCAAGGGGCCCGGGAATGCGTGGTTTGAGCGGGGGGCCTTCGTGCACGCGGGTTTAACCTGACGGCGAAGTTTTACAAAAGGGTTTTCTTTGAGACTGTGGCCCCAGTCTCTTCGGTTTGCCCAGGTCCCCCCGTGTAGTTCGGGGCTATCCCTCACCTTCCTCAGATATTGATGCCCCCGGGGTAAATTTTGCATGGAGCCCCAGCCCGAGGGTGATTGACGTCATCTTGAACTTTTTCCATTTCTAATAATGCGCCAACAGTTGTTTCCCTTTCACCAAGGGCTTGCCTAATGTCCGTAACCCCTCCCCCCTTTTGCAGGTCTACAATTTATCCTGATGTCTTACACAGCTCTTGGGCCGGCCCTTTTAAAAGGGTTTGGAGTCTGTTTGATTGAGGGTTGTGGGCAGGGTCTTTTTTACGGTAAAAAGTTCAAACAGGGGCAGTTAATACAGGTAAGAGTGGAGAAAAGGAGGGTCTAAAGAAAAACAAAGGTCTGTGAGAGCCGGAATTCTTACTGGTTTGGGAGGTGATCAAAAAATTTTGTCATGAATAAAATGAAAAAATACTTAAAAATATACAAAGGATTTTCTGGATTTTTTTTTTACATTCGCTTCACAGTTTTTAAATGTACCCAGATACAAATTGCGACCTCAAGCTTTGTAAGTAGGGAAAACCGCAAAATCGGCAGTGTATCAAATTTTGTTCCCCATTGTATATATAAATATATATATAATATATATATATTAATATATATATTGCGCCCCTCTAGAAATAATCCTTACAGAGGCTAATAAAAGCCCAATTTTTTGATTAGAAAAATTGGTTTGGGGGCTTCATTGGGGGTGTGATGCAATTGGAGCCCCAAGGAAGCGAGGCCAAATTAGCTTGTACCACATGCCCGCACTCCCAAATTTTTTAACAATTTGAGGCTTGTTTTTCTCCCATTTAAGAGGTGACGGTAGGTGGGGGGGGACATCCGTATAAACACAAAAATCATTCCTTTTTACAACAGCTAAACGCTCCCCCGGAAGCGCGAAGATAACGCCCTGATTTTTGCCGTAAATGCTGCATGGCCAACGACGTCGGATTAACCCTGTGCCCAATGCACAAGCACTTCCTCTCCCCGAATGCGCTCTCTCCCGCCAATTTTTTGGGACATTATGTTTAAAACTTCATTTTGTGAATTGTTTGCGTTTTGGTTTTTAGGTATATCAATTCCAAATTTTTTTATACGTATTCACAAAAATGAGCACCCCCCACATTTTTTTAAAAATTTTGAAATATCTTTTCATGTGACACACTAAAGAAATTAACTTTGCTACAAGGAAAGTAGTGAGTGTACAGCTTTATAACGTTGTCTTTTTCCTGCCCCCTCAAATACACAACACCCCCTTTAGTCAAAACCGCGGGCAACAAAATGAGTACACCCCTAAGTGAAAATGTCCAAAATTTGGGGCCCCAAAAGTGTAAATTTTTTGGCCCCCATCATTTTCCAGAATTCCCTTAAAACCCTTTTGGGCTGGATTTCCCAAGTTTCACGGGGTTGCCACTGGAGTCCTCTTCCACCCCCCCATGATGACACCGGAGCGGTGGATGTTGAGCCCTTGCACTCCTCCCCTTCCGTTTCAGGAGCCCACGATGTCAATAGGGTTAAGGTCTGAGACTGTTTGGCCAGCCCATCCCCTTTTACCCCAGTTTCTTTAGCAAGGGCATGTCGTCTTGGAGGGTGTTTTGGGGTGTTATCATGTGGAATCTCCCCTGCGGCCCAGTCTCGAAGGGAGGGGATCATGCCTGTTCAGTATGTACATCTTTTGGCATTCTGGTTCCCTAAATAAACTGTAGCCCCCCAGTGGGGGCGCACTCTGCAGCCCCAGACCAGACACCCCCACCACCATGCTTGACTGTAGGCAAGAACACTGTTTTTGTACTCCTCCCCGGGTTTTGCCGTCACACACGCTTGACACCACTAAACCCAAAAACTTTATTTTGGGTCTCATCAGCCACAGGACAGGGTTTCCGTAATCCATGTCCTTTAGTTGCTTGCTTCAGCAAACTTTTGGGGCTTTCTGTAAATCATTTTTAGAAGAGGAGGCTGCCCCCCCACCCCTTAAAACTCTGCAGGAATGCCCGACTCATAGCTTTTTCCCCAAAAGACAACCTCTGGATATGACGCTGAGCACGGCACTAATTCTTTGGTCGACCATGGCGGGCTTTCAGAGTGGAATTTCCCGAAAAAACCGCTTATGGTCGGGCCCACCGTGCGCACCGTTCAGGGTCTTGGAAAATCTTTTTATACCCCAGGCATCTTTAGAGAGCAACAATTTTTTTTTTCTACCCTCAGAGAGTTTTTTCCCATGGGGTGCCTTTTGAATTCCCAGTACCAGTATGAGGGAGTGTGAGAGAGTGACCCCAAATCTAACACCCCTCTCCCCCCACATGGACCATTAACACAACGAGTCCAGCCAGGGGGGGGAAAAATGGAAATTGGGCCCCAAATTTTGGAATTTCCTTGGGGGTGTATCCTTTTTTTGCCAGGGGTTTAGACATTAATGGCGGGTTTTTGAGTTTTTTGAGGGACAGAAAAAGACACTGTTAACTACTCTACACTCATACTTTACTTTGTACAAAGTGTCATTTCCAGTGTTGTCACATAAAAAAGATATACTCAAAATTTACCAAAGTGGGGGGGTTTACTCACTTTTTAGATATGTATATAATTATATATATAATATATTTTAATTATATTTTTTACATACTACCTTTCAAAATTTGGGGGTCCTTAGAAATGTCCTTTTTTCGAAAAAAAAAGCAATTGTTTTGTCCATTAAAAAACATAAAATTTGATCAAAATACTGTGAGACATTTTTAATTTGTAAAGGGCCATTTAGCGGGAAACGGCTGATTTTTTATATATTACATAGGCTACAGGGGCCCCATTATCGCAAGCACTCCTGTTTTCCAATGCACTTGTGTTTGCTAATAAAATTTTACATTTAAAAGGCTAATGAATTAAAAAACCCTTTGCAATAGGGAGCACGCTGAAAAGGGTTTTGGGATTAAAGAGCAATAGAATGGCCTTTTTGAGACTTTTGGGGGTTCCGCTTACAGGTAAAAATGCCAGAAACAAAAATTTCTTCTAAAAATCGTATCTATTCTTGATCTGAGAAATAAGGCTATTCCATGCGAAAAATTTGCAAGAAACGAAGATTCGTCAACGCTGTTATTACCCCCACAAAACAGCGAAAAACGTCTCAAACCAAAATGAAAGGGGGGGGGAGGCCCGGTGCACAACTGAGAAGAGGACAAATAATTAGAGTGTCTAGTTGAGAAAAGACGCCCACAGTCCTCAATGGCAGCTTCATTAAATGTACCGAAAAACACCATCTCACATAAAACAGTAAAGAGGCGACTGGGGATGCGACCTTTTGGGCAGTTGAAAAGAAAAACCCCATATCCAGGGGCCAAAAAAAAAAGTTAGTGGGCAGTCGAGATATGGCTTTTTTTTTTGCAACTCTGCCTAGAAGGTCAACTCCGGAGTCCCCTTACGTTGAGTGAGACTGTGTTTTTCAGTCTATTTTTTGAAGGGCCAGATTTATTTCAATTTAAATGTGTACCCGCTAAATTCGTGGTTTAAGGATAGGCCATTCGATTTAAATTTTATTTATTTAAATTTAAAGACACCTACACTGTATCAAGAGCATGTTGTGTTTCAACGATGGTGGGGACAACACAACAACCTCAGATGATGTAAATAGGGTCTAAAATACAACATATGTAAAAAATGAAAAAAAAATCTATTTACCCTTTCTTTTATAATTGACGTTAAAGGTTGAAAAAAAATCCCTTTTTTAAAAAAAATTTTTCAAAAATTATTAATAGTTACAACCCTTTTGTAAGCTTTTAAAATTTAAAATCAACTGTTTTTTATTTCCCGGGGTGGGAAAACGGATGTACATGTATGGGGGGGGATGCAAAAGGGTCAAATTTGAGCCCCTATCTCATGAAGCTTGGCATTTAGGTCCAAAAAGTCACTTTTTTATGAACCCCTTCTCCCTGGGGAAAAATGTAGAACGTTTTTTTAAATCAAAAGGGGTGCTGTCAAGAATGGAAAGAATTCAAAAAGGATTAACCCTGAGGGGCCAAAAAAGTGAGTTCAGTTTTAACTAGACTAAAAAATGTGATTTTGGGGTTCAATGCCCCTCATCAACAAAAAAGATACAATAAATGTATTTCCAGAACATTCTATCGTTGCACGAAACTTCCAAAAATAAGCAACATGAAAAATAGAAAAGTAATGTTGTGGAAATACCCTTAGTTATTTTTTCCCGAATTTTTGGGGAAGTATGATCAGTTTATTTTCAACCCCCGCGGTTTCCAAAAAACTGCTACCGTCCTGAAATGCCTTTAATCTGTCAGCATACTAGCTCTAGTGGGGCAGTGGTCAAGGGACTGCATCCAGGAATGTGCCCCTAGAGATCCTGGTTTGAATCCAGGCCTGTCCAGCCCGCGACCGGGAGATCAGGGGGGCACAATTTTCCCAGCGTCGTCCAGGGGAGGGGGGGGGAATGGCCGGGAGGGATGAGCTCAGTTGAGAGAGCATGGCGTTGCAAAGCCGGGGTTTTGGGTTCGTTCCAGGGGGGCCAGTTAAAAAAAAAAAAAAAATAAATAAAAAAAAAAAAATAATATGTATTAAAACTGTGAGTCGTCTGGATAGGACGTTTCTAAAAGACTAAAAAGTAAAGATACCCGCATCACTTGTGATAAAAAGGGGTTCCCGGGGAAAGACCAAAAACGAGAAGCAGAAAAAAACGTGTTTAAAGGCAGAGAAACGAATGGAAGAGACGAATGAGATATAACAAAAAGAGCACAATTCCAGCCTTTAGCTGCCAGATGACAGCACTCAAGGCGGATTTGGGGCAATTTTCCCCAAAAACGGATTTTGCGAGACTCGATTTTTTATTTTAAAAGTACCAAACAAAAAAAAAAGATTTTAATTTTTAAAAACCCTGAATCCCGACAAGGAAAAATTGAACAATTTTCACAAAAAATGCCGAAAAAAAATTTTCTGGAAGAACTGTGCGAGCAAAATTTTTAACAGAATTACAGTAAAATACATCAGCTGTTTGCGACCCCCTTTTCCAAAAATCTTAAAAAATCTGCTCCGAAATTTGATTAAAAGATGTCGTGGGGAAAAATTGGGTGTCAGCATGGGGTACACTTGGGTTTAAAAAAAAATTTTTTTTATTGAACTACAGTAAATGAAATGGATTACCCCGCAGAATTTCAACGGGGCTCTGTCTGTACTACACATAAATTAAACCCATTATGGATATGAAGTCATTCTCTTCCTGAATTGGTACAGAAAGGTAAAATTCAATATCATTTTTTGATATACGTGCCTTTCAAAAGTTTCTTTCCCCCTTTGCATTTTTCCTATTTTGTTGCATAAACCGTAAATTTAAATGTTTTTTTTCGGGGTTTTATGTAAGGACATACACAAATTTCAAATTGGTGAAGTGAAATGAAAAAAAAAATGTTCAAAAAATTTAAAAAATAAATAACGGAAAATGGTCGTGCATGGGTTTTACCCCCTTTTCTATGAAGCCCCCAATTTGTATTTATTTATTTTTTTTTTTTTTATTTCACCTTTATTACCCGAAACCAGGAGAAAAAGTTTATTACAAAGCAACCGGCCAATATAAAACAAAGCATGCGATAAAAACAAACAACAAAACACAATTACATTGGAATAAAGAAAACGTACGTCAAAAAAAATAGAAAATCTATTAAAGGTGGGAAATACATCCAATTTGCGAGTAGATGTTTGGGAAGCTATTTTGAAAGACATTGCCGAAGTCAAAGAAGTAGGATGTCATTTTCAAGGGCATGTTTGCAATGAGTAAGGGAGGCTTTTGCGAAAAGTAAACGACCCCTAGGTTTTTGTATTTTCCACATATCTGGGTCACCCCGCCGAGAGTAGTGATCTGCGGGGGGGCGGGGCAAGCAGCGTTCGATTGGGAAGAGCAGCATTTGTTTACTACTTTTAAGAGCAGTTGGAGGCCATAAAGGGTGTTTAGGGCTTTAAAAGTTTTTTGGGGGGTTTTTTTAAAACAATTCAAAAAGGGCCAGGTATACAAAGGTGGTCTGTGAAAGGGGTGGATCTGCAAGTCCCCAGCGCAAGAGCGAAAAATTTGTATAACAGAGAAAAACGCCCAGAATTAAACCCTGGGGCACCCATAGAGCTCCCAAGGTCCAAAAAAGGGCCCCCCGATTTGACAAGGGAACTCTACTGAGAAGTAGGGGAAACCCGGGCAAGGCACATTTGAGAAACCAAGGTATTTAGTTGCCAATAAGAAGCGGTGTTTGACAGAGTCAAAAGCCTGGAGGTCGAAAAGACGGCCAAACAGTACTGTATTATCGACACGGGGGTTTTTTATTTAGGACCTTTGAGGTGGTGAGTGCACCCAGCCCAGTCGAAACCAGTTGCATAGGGGGAAAAGGTACGGTGGGATTCGAAATTGTGGGTGATCTGTTTTTTAACTTGGCTTCAAATATTTTTGAAAGGAAAGGGCGGGAGGGATATAGGTCTGAAAACATTTTGGATCTAGAGTTCACCCCCTTTTAAAGAGGGGGTGTCCGCGGCGTTTTCCAATCTCTGGGGTCTCAGACAACGAAAGAGAGGTTAAAACAGGCTATAATGGGGGTTTGCGACAATTTCGGCAGTTATTTTAGAAAAAAAGGTCCAGATTGTCTGCCCAGTGTTTTGTAGAGGCCAGATTAGAGCTTTCAGGAAATCAGCTATCTGAATTTGGTAAAGGGGAAAAGGGGGGGGGGGGGGGCATGGGCAATTGCAGCGGAGGGTGTGGAGGGTTGGGGGGGTGGGGGTAGCCAGGGGAAAGCAGGCCCACCGTAGCAAATTTTTTTTTTGAAATTCCGATTATCGTAGTTTTATGGGTGGTGACATTTTTCCCTACCTCAGTGCATTGGTATGGGGGGAGGTTTTCTTTCTCCATGGATTTTACAGTGCCCCAAAACCCTTTTGGAGTTAGTGTGGGATCCCAAATTTCGGAAAAAGCTAGTTTTGTTTTCCCCAACGATTTGTATTTGTTCCAAAATTTCCCCGAAAATTTGCATATCGGGGGGGCTTTTCGTGCAAATGCAGTACGCCACAGGATTTTTTTTGTGGGGTCAAGGCAGTAAGCTGGGGTGAACCGGGGGCTATATTGTTTTAGTTCTAAATTTTTTTGAATGGGGCATGCTATTTAGATGGAGAGGAAAGCGGGCGAACATCCGGGCATCCTTACTGATGGAAGAGGTCAAATTACCGGGATCCCCGGGGCCCATCTTGAAAGGCCTTCTCGCTAAAGGTTTTGGGACTTTTGGACAGTGATGAGGGGTGGCGTTGACCCGGGGCCCATTACGGACGCCCGGCAGAGGGAGTGATCGCTGAGTCCTGGGTTTAAACGGGGGTGATTTTGGGGTAAATTTTTCAGGAGAATCTATGGGGGCCCCTGTTTTGGGTTTAGGGTTTTTACCTGGGAGGTTCCTTTATAATTGTGTGAATTGAGGGCATCTAGTTTAATTGTAGGGCGGTGGGGTGTTAACCATATCCCGTTAGGCACCAAGCAGTACGACTCGAGGAAGATGGGGGGGAAGCAATCCATATGGTGTAGGAAACTGGGGGGTGAGGGGGTCTGTAGAGGGGGGCAACAGTGAGAAAAACCCTTTTTTGGAAAAGGGGGTTTTTTGAAGTAGAAGCTCAAAAAGTTTGGGCACAGACTGATAGATGTTAGAGCTCGCAAGGTTCTTTCAGTGATTGCAACTCCCCCCCTTTGGGAGTTCTATTAGACAGAAAAGGGTTTTTGTTTTGGAAAGGACTTTCTGAATTTGGGGGCTTCCTAAGCCAAGATTAGACATGCATAAAAAAAGGGTTTGGCAGAGGGCTAACGCATGTAACCAAAATTGGGGAGGGATTCTGTGTTAAAATGCAAGAAAAACCAGGCTTTTACGGTTACAGAAGTCAACAAATGATAGCGCCCGGGGGTAGGAGTGATACGGGGCTACAGGGCCCGGGTTAACCCTAGTCACCAGAGGAACAGAGGGGGAAAGAAAAGGTCGGTAAAGGGTTTAAGAATGGGTTTTTTTTGCTTGGGTACAGAGAAAGGGCAGATTTTCCGGCATTTTAAAATAGATTAGGGCATATTACAGACAAGGATATGAGTACATGGAGGTACACCTAAACTTGGTAAATATGAAAAAGATAGATCACTGGAGGGACCCATTTAGCGTTCCGCGTGTATGGGGGGGGGACAAGGAGCTCTCTGACGCTGGTTGAGCTGAATTGGGGCTTACAGGAAATTTATAAAAGACTACCCCCAAAAGCAATAGGGTAGGCATTTGAAGGGAGAGGGATAAAAGCAAACACAGGTTTTTTCGAGAGGGCTAAGACAAAAATGTAAGATTTGGGGAACCCAAACCTTCAGAAATCACTAATTATTTATAAAATCCCAAACCCGTGTCAATCTAGATAAATGATCTGTCAGATGTCTCAGAATAACACCCGTCTGAAGGCCCAGATCTCCAACACCATAAAAAGGGGCACCACAAGGGGAACGGCACCATGAAGGCAAAGGGGCTCTCCAAAAAAGGTCAAACAAAATTGTGGAGAAGTAAAATCAGGGTTGGGGTTTTAAAAAAAAACAGAAATTTGAAAAATCCCACGGAGCACCATTTTAAAACCTTATTTAAAAAATTTTAAATAATATGGGACCCAAAAACCTGCAAAGAGAGGGCCCCCCCACCAAAAAAACCGGACCCAAACAAGGGGCTTTAACAGAGAGGCAACAAAAGGGCAAAAGATAAAACCCCGAAGGGCTGCAAACTCCACAGTGGAGATTGGAGTATTGTCTATAGGACCCCTTTAAGCCCTACACTCGACAGAGCTGGGTTTTTGGAAAAAAGGGCCAAAAAAAAGCCATGTTTAAAAAAAAAAAAAATAAGCAAACACTTTTGGGGTTCCCCAAAAAGGCATGGGGGGGATCTCCAAACATAGGAAAAAAGAAGGTACTCTGGCAGATTGAGACAAAATAGTTTTGGGCCCATAAAGGAAAACGCTATGTCTGGCAAAAAACCCCAACACCCCTCTCACCCCCGAGATTTTTTTCCATCGACAGGCCGGGGAAACGGGGTCGAATTGGGGAATGAGGATGGCGCAAAACGGGAAATTATTGGGGGAAAACCCTGTTTCAGTTTCCAGAGTTTTGAGCCCGGGACGGATTTCCCACCTTCCAGGGACAAGGGCCCCTAAACATATGCAAAAGCAACACTCGGGGTTTTTAAAGGGGGAAAAATTTAAATGTCTTGGAAGGCCCTAGTCAAACCCCAACCCTCAACCAAGGAAATCGGGGTTTTTATGATTTAAAGATGGGGACCCCAGCGGCCCCCATCCAAAAAAAGGAGCGGGAAAGCAGTTTTCCCTTTGAAGAAGGGGAAAAAACCCCAGTGGGTTTTGCCAAGATTTCCCAAGAAAAAACATCCCCCAAGACATTGCAGCTGTAATGCGAAAAAAGGGGCCCTAAAAAAGTTTTCCCTTTGGGGGGGTGGGGGGTGGGGGGTCGGGGTTTAGGGATGCACGCCCCAAGTTTTTTTTGGATATTTTTTGTTTCAAAAAAAAAAATCCGGGTTTTTAAGGAAAACCAAAATGGGAAAAAAATCCCAAGGGGGGGTGAAAAATTTCGCAACCCACGTAGGGGTTTTTATTCTCCCACACGGGCTAATATCGAAGGGAACTCCCCACAAAAAAAGGGCCCAAAATTTTGGGTTTTGGAGGAAAACGGACCAAATTGAACCAATCATCGAGTATATGTTTCACAATTTTGGACAACAGAAGAACAGTAGAGCACTTTATAGACAGAATAAGAAGAGTACAATACAGTATAGTAAAATTTTTACTGTACTCGGGCCCTAGTGCTTACTGTACGTACTAAATTTAACTTACTTTTCTTTACTGTACTGTCCCCTTATTTTGTTCAGTCCCTTATGTCTGTGCTTTTCCCCAAATTGTGAAACATATAATCGATGACAGACAAGATTGGTTAAATTTTGGTCCAGCCCGGACCAAAAATAGACGGTGTGAGGGTTTAAAATTTAAAGGGGCCGGTGAACTGGCCAAAAAACGACGTTGTGGCTTTCCCAAATCAAGGCCAGGGCAAAATGAAAAATTTTCAATTTACTTTTAAAACCCCTTACGCGGTGTGGGCCCGGTTTTCCTAAAGTTTTGGTGCGGATGCTGTTACAGTAAAGGGAAAGAGGGGGGGCCCTAAGGGGTTTTATGGTCAGTAAGACCCGAGAGAGGTAACTTTAACTGGGGGAGAGATAGAAGAGAGGGGCAGAAGGGGAGAGGGGAGAGGGGGGGGTTGCCCCAGACTGTTTTCACACTTTTCGTTTTGACCCCCCGATGACAGAAAGGAATAAAAACGGGTTGAAGATAACAGAAACCAGGGAAAGGGAGGACGTAGGGGTGTTTCCAAACTGTGGTTTGTGCCTACTATGTTTTCCCATGGAAACCCAATCGTTTTGCAAAATCCGTTACTGTTTTTTCGGGAAATTTTTTATTTTTGAACCGGGAAACCCCAAATAAGGGACCCCCTATGGGGGTTTAACTAAACAAAAAAAAAACGCAAATGAAACCCATGAAACATGGTGGAACAAGCCCCTCAAAAACCCCCAGGACAGCGGAGTAAACCCCACTTCCGGAGACACTGAAACCCCCCCCTTTTTTAAGGAATACTGGGAAGGAAAAGTAACCCTTTCCCCCCCCCTTCCCCCACCCCCCCCCAAAAAAATTAACATATTGAAAGGGGGTTACCCAATGGCATAAGGGAATGCCCCCCCAATTTTGGTAAGCGTCTGGAAGAGCGTCTCCCAAAAATTACGTAAATGAATTTGGTAAATGCAACAATTTAAAAGGGTTTTTACGAGTTACATTTCATATAAGGAAAGCGTCAAATGAAATAAAAAAATTAGGCCCTAACTCGGTTTTCCCCTGAATGGGGGGGTTTGCAGCTATGGGGGACTGGGAGGGCATGGCCCCACCCACGGGGCGCCAGGCCCACCCAATCAGAAGATTTTTTCCCCACAAAAGGGCTTCTTTACAGACAGAAAAAACCCCTCGGGTTTCATAAGCTGCCGGGGGGTTTGGGCCCCAGACGACCCTGAGGTGCAGGAAGCGGATGTGGGGGTTTCCGGGCTGGTGGGTTTTACATGGGACTGGGGTTTTATGAGGCTGGTTGGACGCATTCCCAAAATTTCCCTTAAAAGGGACTTTGGAGACGGTTAGGGTAGAGAATTAAACTTTAAAATTTCTCTGGCGGCAATTTGGTTGGAAATTCCTGCGTCGCATGAAAATTTGCACGCCCCCTAAAAAATTTTCAGAAATCTGGGGCTTTGTGTTGGTGAAAAAAAAATGCACTTTTAGGGGGGGGCCCTTTTATTGCCCCCAGCACAAGGGCACCAGGAGTCATTGTTTAATCAGCTTTTTAAATATCCCAAAACCCTGTCAGGTGGGGATTATATGGGAAAGTTTCACAACGGGGAGGTGAAAAAAATTTGTGCAAAAAATATAAGAGAAAAAAAGTTTTTTTGGAAACCCAAAAAGGGAAACCCAAAAGGTAGAAACAAAAGGTCGGGTTCAAAACCCCCGAGTGACTAGGTAAAAAAATCTGCGTTTGTCATTGAACAAAGCCCCTAACCGAAATTTGCCCCTGTAAGTTTTGGATAAGAGCATTACTAAAGGGAATAAATTATGAGTGCAGTTTAATAAAGATAAAATCCCTAATTTCCCCATAGGGTTTGATGGGGAGGACCCAAAAAGGAAAGGGACAGTGTCTGTCGGGGGAAACCATGGACAGAGCTGTTTTTAATGCAATTTTTCCGGGCCCGCCCCCTCATCCTGATCGGATGTAAAAAAACAACACAAAAAACCCTACCCCTCATCTAAAGCCCCGGCCAACAAATTAAAATTCAAAACTTTGCCTTTTCTTTTGGCCCCTGTGGGGGCCTGGGGTTACCCCAGCCACATCATTTTTCGGCACAATTAACAAAAATTTGCTGCCATCCTAAGTCAACAAAAATTCTTTCCGGGTTTTGCATGTCCTTTTTGGACGGGGAGGAGAGGGTGAAGTGGGGCACAGGGACAAAGAGCGGGTCTTTTTTCCCTCAAACCCCAATCCCCCCGGGGGCCTTGTTCGGGTACATGCTAGGAATGGGGAGGGGGCGGGGGGCATGCCCAAAGTCATCCCGCCCGGACAGCTCGGGGGAAAAAGTGATACCCAGCAGAAGAAAAGAGCCGTTTTTGGTTTAAATTTATCAGAAGGCATTTTGAAAAAGAGAGGGCAAAAAAAGGAGGGGAGGGACTGAGGAAAAAAAAAAGGGGGAGGGGGGATAGAGGAAAAAGGGCTCGGGTTAAACCCCCCGGGCATCTTTTCCTGAGATGGGAGGGTTCAGGTGATAATTACTCATTTTTGGAACATTTGATTTGGATAGCCCAAATTTTGTAGATGCTCAAAAACATCTACAGAAAATCAGTAAAAATTTCAACTAACTTTAACCAAAACCCTAGCTCAAAACCAAACCCAAAACCTTATCCAAACCCCCTAAAAAAACCCCTTCCCCAAAAACCCAACCTTAACCTTACCCTAACCCCTATTCTAAACCAAACCCCTAACTGAAACCCTTGGGAAGCAGTTGTTATCAACATATAGTTTTTTGATGTAGACCATCTGTACAGAAAACTACAGAGGGAAAAAACCCCAAAATATCCAAAAAAAGGGTGACCCTCATTTTCCCCAACACTGCATTAAAATCAGAACTAGGGGACATTTCATCTTTTGGGAAAAAAGGGAAGGGTTGGGATCCCAAAGGGCAAATTTAGGCTAAAAAAGTGGCGAAATCAGAAACCCATTTTGTGAAAAATTTACTGTAATAAAAACAAGCATCAAAAAGCAATGTAAACAGCAGAAAAAAGCCAACCCCCAAAGCTTTTAAATTTTGAGTCCCCAGGGATGTTTTAAGGCTTTGGAAAAGTTACGAGCTGCCACCGGGAAGTGGGCTGTTTTGCTTTTTTGTTTGTTTCCAGTCATGAATGGGAAATGCGAAAGGGAAAAAGAAAAAGTTGTTTTTCCCCTTCCCTTTCCATCTCAACCCCTAGAACCCATGAAAGACAGATGGCAAATACCCAACCACAGGCCCAATTAGATTGGCCAGTTTTCCTTTGATGGGGGTTTTTCAAAAAAAAATAAAGAATCACAAAACAGAGGGAGCCAGGGGGGGGGCCCCCCCCCGTTTTTTTCCTTTTTGGAAATAAGAGAGTATTGTGGAATGCCCTTTGGGGCCAAAAAAAAATTTCCTTTTTAAAAGGAACTGGGCCCTTCCCGTGCAAAAATTGGGAAAGTTTTTAAAAAAAAGAGGACAGGGTTTTACCCCTGGGATTTAGGGACTTTAATGAACCTTTCAATGCAGTGTGACTTACTTGCTCCACCCCCTTTTTTTCCCCCAGGGTGGTTTTAAAGGGAAAGCTACTAATGAACCCATTAAAACCAAATTTGTGCAGACGTAAAGAGCAGACCATTTACGGGGAAGCACCCCAAAATTTTGTAAATCAGCCCTGGAGGGGGAAGTGAGGGGGGAAATAAAGAAAACAGAGGAAAACCCTCAGTTGCAAATTTGTTGCAAAAAGATTTTTCTTCTATAAGAACACAATAACATTTTAAAAATAAAATGAAAAAATTTCCTTTGGGCAAACGCACCCCCAAAATGTACATAAAAAGGTGTAAATTTAAAAACAGTCCCTTTAAAAAAAGTTTTATACCCCTTTACCCCAAATTTTTTTTGTGTTACAGCCTGAATTCAAAAGGGTTAATATATATTTTCTCACCCTTTAAAAAACCAAAAAAACCCAGAATGACAAAGTGAAAAAATTTTTTAAAATTTTTTTGAAAATTTATAGAAAATTTAAATACAAAAAAATCTCATTACAAAAAGTATTCACACGGGAGCAATATTTTGTAAAAGCCCCCTTTTGGCAGTGTTTAAAGCTGTGAGTTTTTCGGGTAAGTTTTAAGAGTTTTCCCCACCCCCCTGGTTTGGTGAAACTTTGCCCATTTTTATTTTAAAAAATCTTCAAGTTTTGTAAAATTTGGGGTGTTAATCATTGTAGAAAAACCATTTTCAGGTCGCAGTTTTACTTTATTTCCCTTGTTGAAAACAGGATGCATTTTTTGGGAAATTTTTGGGTTTTTTGTACGGGCTCCCTTTTTTTCCCTCTGTCAAAAAAGTTAGTATTGTGGAGTAAAATAAAAGGGTTTTTTGATCCATACAAAAAAAAGGGTTTAAACCCATTTGATGGGGTTTCCATGAAAACTTTTTTTGTGACGGTTAAGCACATTTTACGCCTAAAACCTTTTTAGGTTGCCATAAAAAGGGGGTTTAAAATAGTTTTTAAACTCAAGACTTTTCCGTTTTCTTTTATTAATTTGGAAAAGGGGGGAAAAACAAAATTTCCCAATGACATTAGGGGGGTTTTTTGTTTTAGGCCAGCAAAAAAAAAAAATTATTTAATCCTTTAAAAATTTCAGGCTATAACACAACAAAATTGGAAAAAGTAATGGGTTGTGAATACTTTCTGAACCCCACTGAAAGTGCTGAATTTCCCCAGGTTGGAAACGAGAAACTAGAATGTTGCAGTAAATCTAAAGATACATACATGTTTTCTTTTATACCTTTTTAAAGGTACATACCCGTTTGGAAATTTCCTTTTTGGTTTCCCATTTCCCATAAAGGGAAAAGCTAATATTTAAAAACCCCAAAAGGGTTTCAGTCCGTAATTTTAAAAGGGGCATGGGGTGAGTTACACCAGATAGGGTTTCCCAAAAAAAAAGGGGGGGTCGGTCTTAGATGCTACATTTCTCCCCCCTTAATTTTTTCCCCGTAACTAAAGGGGTTTTATTATGTCCCTCGGTAGCAGGTTTAAATTTTTCAAAATTTGGCAAGATGTGGGCCCTTGGGGGATCGGGTTTTCAGCTTGCCCGGGTACCCCAGCCTCTGGAATGCACCCGGACCACTGAAGGAACCAAACTCGGGGCTATTTTAAAAAAGGGGGCCAAAAAGATTTTTCTCTTAGGAAGGTTTTCTGTTGATAGCTGTGCCCTTTGGTTTTTCCTTCCCATTTGGTCAGCTTTTTTTCTTTGTGTCAGTTGCCCTGTCTAGTGTTGGTTTAAAAAAAATTTTAACTTTTAAATTTGGGGTTGTAAAAAATTTATTTATGCATTTTGAGATTATTCTGTATAATGAAAAGTGTTTTAAAATTTAAAAAATTTTATTTTTAAATTTTTCAATTTTGGGGGGAACTGAAAAATGTCAACTAAAGGACAAGGCCTTTTGGGGGCCCCGCATCCCATCCCCCCCAAAAAACTAATGATAAAGATAAAAGTTAGCAGTGATTTTGGGAGGGGGGTAAAGTTTAAAAAAATTTTTTTGGGTTGGGAAACAGGCAGGTATTAAAAACTTAGGTGAGCATTGGGTTCGGTTTTTTTCGATTATCAAAAAATTTAAAATCACGTTTTCGGTTCAATTTTTTTTTTAAACCCTTTAAAGCACTATGCTTATGGGGGGTTTGAAGTATAAAAACTGGGGTACCCCAGAAAAGCCCCCAAGGGGGGGACTGTCGAGGCCGGGGGGGAAGACGGAGTTACATCCCGCGGCGGGGCCCCTCTGCGGGGAAGTGCCGGGTCTCGAGGGGGGTTCATCCGGCCGGGGACAAATTGGGGTAAAGGCTGGGAGAAAAAGGGGGCTGTTTGCCACAGCTTTTAGGGGCCCCCAAAAAAAGCTGCCAGGAGGAAGCACAGGGGGGGTTTGGAGGTTGAGGGGTTTGTACCGGACAGAGCCCTCAGGGTTTCAAAAAAAACGAGGGCTCTGTGTTCTCCCCCAGAGGAGACAGCTTTCCCTAAGACCCCCAAAAGGGCCCCGGAAACCCGGGAAAGAGGTCCCGGGAGGAGACCTGTTTTTTTTTTCTTTTTCTTTATTTTTTTTAAATAAACACATTTGGGAAATGAGGTTCACACTTGGGTCGGGTTTTTGATCTATGTAAAGTCTTGATAAAAACCCCAATTTCTCCCTAAGGGGGTGGAGAAATGGGGGCAAGTCTGAAAACCCTGGTCAGACCAGGGTTAAACATTTCCCGCATATCAGCAGGGCCGGCGGGATAGCCAGTTCTTTCGGGCCAAAAAGCGCAACAGGACTTTCGGGAACGAACGCTGGAAGAACAGGCTAAAAAATGCCCAAATGGGGAGGAATTTCAGGAAGCTGCGAGGGGGAAACGCAGCCCGAATCGCACCCCAACCCTTTTTTAAACAAGCAAACGGTTTGATGGGGGACATCGAAAACCTCCACTAAACTTCGAACGGCCAGCACCCCGGGATGGTTTGGCCCCAAGGCGAAGGGGGGCAAAGTTGCTGGGCCCTTTCCCCTGCCCGGAGAGGGCCCAAAAAGGTGACTAGCCCCCAACCCCAAAAAGGGCGGCTGACTACGACGTCTAAAAGAGGGAGGTATCAGCTGGTACGGGTACAGTGGGCCCGTCGGGCCCAAACCCGGGGCCCAAGACTGGAGGTTTTTTTGGCCGAAGTTTCCCCCCAAGCCCAGATGAGCGACCTACTGCCCATCACCAGGGCATGGTCCAAAAAGAGAGCCCCCCCTTTCCCGTTATCAAAAAAAGGGTCATGGATCCCCTTTTAACCCGGGCGCTACCCCCCAAACATGAAGGGCGGCGAGGTTTACGCCCCCCCAGCCCTTTTGGAGGGACCTTTTTGGGGACCCGAGGAGAACACCAAAATAAAAAGCCCGTGGGGGGGACGCGGGGAGATTTGGGGAAAGCGTCGGAGGGGTGGGAAAGGGACGACCCCCCACCCCTTCCCCAACCCGACATCAGGGGGCAAAAGGGAAAGGGCAGACCCGAGGAGAGCCCAGCCAGGGGGAGAGTAAAAACTGCGCCGATCCCCCCAAAGTGGGGAAGCCCCAAAGGATTTTGTTTTGAGTTGGGCACCCGGGGAAACCCCTCGCATGGAATTGCCCGGGTTTCGAGAGGAGTCGTTTCCCATCAGGGGGCCCCCGGGCCGGAACACCCCTTTTTTAAAACTACGTAACACCCGGGGGGGGCCCCACACGAACCCCCAAAAAACCCAAGTCCCGGTGAAAGGGAAACGGAAACCACACCACGCTCTTTTGGACGGGAGGTGGTAACCCCTTTCAAAGCGCGCTCTGGCCCCCCCCGGGGACTAAACCGTGGTGAGGAGAGTCCTTTCCTGTGTCCACGGCAACACCAAGCGGAAATTTGGGACCCGGGCGGGAAACCCATCGTGACGCCAAAAGGGGAGCGGGCCGGGATGGGTGGGGCCGTACCTGATTTGCCAGTCCCCTCCTCGGGGGAAAGGGGTTTGCCCGCGATGGGGCAAAAGGGGGAAAAAAAAGGAGTCCCAACCCGGGTTTGGCCCGCCCGAGAGGGGAAAGGACCTTCGCCTGCAGGGCCCCGGAAAGGAAACGTTTGGCCAAACCCCAGTGTCTATGGCCCGGATTTGGGGGTCCTGGGGGGGCCCGGAAAAAACCTCCCCTGGTGAAAAACCCGGAGGGGGAAACCCAAATGCCCCCCTCCTGATTTCGAGGGACCCTCCGAGAAAGGGCCCCTGACCCCCGGGGGACGGGTTGGGGACCCCCCAGTGGGAGGTCAAAATTTGGGAAACTGCCGTGGCCCAAGTGACTGGGGGGATACCCCCCTTTTAAAAAAAAATAAACCCGTTGTATCATCGGATTTTCCCTTGAAAAGCATGCCAAAGAAATAGGTGCCCCCGGTAAAACGGCCCAAGGACAAAGGTACATCCTGGAAATAGTAGATATGCCCCCCCGAATCCTTTTGGCCCCTTACCTCGGGCAGCAGCCCCCAAGGGGGAAAGGGCCCCGGGGGTGTTCCAAACCCCTTTTGCCGGGGGGGCAACCCAAAAAGAGATCTTGAAAGACCAAAGGTTTCCGAGTTCAGGGCCCGAAAAAAAAGAAATTGGTGGTCCCCAAGAAAAACAGATCCCGGAACCCCAATCTTTTACCCCCAAGGTTCCCAAAAAAAACGCTCAATCAAATGCCCCGGAAGGGCATCAAGGGGAGGGGAAAAACTGGGACCAGTTTCCCATCCCCCCAAGTTCTCAATTCAGAAGGGGCCCCCGGCCTCCACTGGGTTATCCCCTTTTTAATTCTCTACGGGTGGAGACCCCTTGGTTTCGGGGGTCTCGCCAAAAAGGGGGTGTGGGGAAACCCAGCCGGGCCCCCCACGCAGTGTGGTGGAACAATTTGAGGCGATGAGGGAGGGATGACAGCCATATGGGGGTGGTAAGGGGAAATAGGGGAAGCCCCGCACGCTCAAGCCAAGGGCTATAATCGGGGGACCCCGCCCCCAGAGTTCCATTTTGGGGGGACAAGGGGCAGTTTTGATTTCCCCCCTGCAGAAAATAAGTTCCTGGCCACATGGCCCCCGGGCCGTCGAGGTGACAGAAAAGTGGGACCCGTAAATTAAATCATTTGAACACCCACTTTTTTGCACCCGGGCCCCAGGAAAAAGGTACAAAACAGGCCATTTCCGGATCCCCGAGGCCCGAAGGAAGGGGAGGAGGTGGAGGGTATGCGAGGATAGGAGTATTTAGGAGTCCACAGCTCATGGGCAGCCCCCTCGGTTGGTGCCCAAACGGACGGAGTCTTTCCAAATTTTTGCAAATTTACTTCCGGGGGGAAAGAAATCATTTTTTTCGACACCTTTCCCCATTTACGAGGGTGGAAGAGCTTATCACAGGTTGGGAAAGGCCCCGGTACATCAGCACTCTGGACCGACCAAGGATATTGGGAGGACCCTTTGGAGCTTCCTCCCCGGAGAAGCCCGGCCCTTTTCAACACCGGAAGTTTTTTACCAAAACCGGGGTTTCCCGTTTTTGGTCTCCATGGATCCCACCACTTCCAGCGGATGGGACTGGAGCCCCAGACCCCCCCAACCAGTACGCACCCGGCCAAATTGGAGGACATCATCACCCCACCCCCAAAGTTGGGAAGAGCACCTGACTTCCCTCCAGGCGTATGGACGCACTGGGGAACCCGGGGGTAAAACAGCAAATCCCAAGAAAAGCAAGCCGGGGTTTCGAGGAGGTGGAGTACCGGGGGTTTTTGAGGGAAAGGGGGGAAGGGCCCAACCCCCAGGAGGGGAAAGGGTCCCGGCAGTTCGTAAAGGGCCCCCTTTCCCCTGCCCCCAAAGGACAAAGGTCAAGCCCTTTCCTGGGGGCTGGAGGATACTACACCCGGTTTATCCCCAATTTTGCGCTATAGCCCCCCCTCTTACCGATCTGACCGGGGCCCACCCCCAAAAAAAAAAGGAAGGGGTTTCAGATGGGGCCAAAGCGGCATTGGGCGCCTAAAGGGGAAGCCGGGTTTCCCAAATCTAATTTCGTGACCCCCAAATTTTCCCGGGTACCGATGCTGGTGCAGATGGATGCCCCCCGACAGGGGACTGCTGTAATCATTTACAAAACCCAGAAAAATTGATTGAAATTTCAGATACGGGATTTTAAAAAAAACTAAAATAAATTACTTTTTGGGTATTTTTAAAATTTCAGAAAGGATTTTTTGCGACAAAAAAATACAGTTTTTCAAGGGCACCCAATCAGCATTGAAAAAAAAAGGCGCGGGTTTTAATTTTGTTTCACCAAAGCAAAATCGACACAAGTCGGGAGACCCTAGATAAACAGCCCAAAATGCTTTTGGGATGACCCCTTTTGACTTTTTTCAAGAACACCCCAAAGTATGTTGTGTCGGGGTTTGTGAGTGTTGTGTGGGGGGGGGTGGGGGAAAAAAGAAAGAGAGGGAAGGGAGAGATCCAGAGAAGGGGAAAAGAGAGAGAGCCCTTTGTATTTCCCCCTTTCCCTTTATCCAAAGCTTTTTGTCAAATTCTATCTCCCAGTGTGAGCTTCTAAACAGAGGGGAGCAGGAAGCACCCACTCCTCTACAATGACGGGCCCCCCCGACGGGACCTCTTATTAAGGCTTTAAGGTAGACTCCCCCTTTTAAAAGGGCATTTAGGGGCGGGTTTACATTTGAAGTGGGAAAGTTTCCCAAAAAACCTTACCAAAAATATTTTTAAATCATTTTTTCAAAATTTCCTGACTTTAAATCCTTGAAAAAACTTCCCCTGTTTAGGTCATTTTGGGACACCATTTTTTTAAGAATGGAAATGTAGAATAATAGTAGAGAAAATTATTTTTTTTAAGTTTTTATTTCTTTTCACATCCCAGGGAAATTTGGGCAAAGGGTTTGGGAGCCTTCCCAAAGTTTCCACAAAAAAGTTAGGTGAATTTTGGCCCATTCCCCCGACAGAGTGGGGGGTAACTGAGTCGGGTTTTGTAGGCCTCCTTGTCGCACAGTTTTTTGTTTGCCCAAAAAAGTTTATAGGATTGGGGGCAGGGTTTTGTGATGGCCACTCCAATCCCTTAAATTTGGTTGCCTTAAGCCATTTTCCCAAAAATTTTTGGAAGTTTTTGGGGGTTTCTTTGGTTATTTGGAAACCCATTTGTGCCCAAAGTTTTAAAACTTCCGGGACTGAGTTTTGATTTCCCAAATACCACTTTTTTTTCCTTCCTCGTTTCCATCTTTTTTGGTGAAGTGCACCAGTCCCCCCTGCAGAAAAGCACCCCCCCCGGCAGATGTTTGCCCCCCCGGCTTCAGGGTTGGGTGGTGTTTTTCGGCTTCAAGTCCCCCCTTTTTTCCCCCAAAAATAAGGATGGCCCATTAGGACAAACAGTTATATTTTTTTTAATCAGCCAGAGAACTTTTTAAAAAAAGGTAAAATTTTGGGCCCCAGGTGCAGTTGAAAACCCGAAAGTCTGGCTTTTTTTGGCGAATTTGGAGAGGGGCTTCCCCCTTGGGCGGAGCACCCTTTAAGGTTAGGGACGAATAGTTTTTGGGATATAGAAAAAATTTTTTGCCCGTTTCCTCCAGCTTTCTCAAAAAGGCCCTTTTCTGTTGGTCGGGATTAATTTGCACTTCTGCCCCAAAAAGAAAGTTCACTCTGGGGAGACGGGGAAAGCTTTCCTTCCTGAGCGGTATGCGGCTGGGGGGGGTTTTCCATGGTTTTTAACTTGCGTATATTTTTTTACAGAGGAAGTGGTCCTTCAGGATTGGAAATTGCCCCCAAAGGATAAACCAGGACTTGGGGGGTTTTAAAATTTTAGATTTTTTTTGATTTTCCATGAGTAAAAGCAAAGGGGCACTGATTTTGGAAGGTGGGCCCTTGAAATACACCCACAGGTAAACCCCCAAATTTGACTAAAATTTAGCCCCAATTTCCCTATCAAAAGGGCTTCAAAACCCATGCATCTTTTTTCTGAATTTTCCAGCTTTTTAAAGGAACCGTCAACTTAGTGTATGAAAAACTAAAAATTAATTTTTAAAACATTTAAAAAGGCTAAATCATAAAAAAATTATAGACTGGAATAAAAAAACCATTAACCCCATACACCCCATATGCACTTTCCTAGATTCCCATTTAAAGCAAAAGGGGGTTTGGGAAAACCTCAAGAATGGGCCAAAGAACATGGCAGCCGTTTTACAGCCCCTAACCAATTTTTACAGTATTTGTGTTTTTTTCGCTTTATTTGTAATTTTTTTCGGGATTAATGTTTTCCCCACCGTTCTTTATAAACCAAAAAAGAGCTTAGGATCAGGACAGCGATTACACCTCGAAATTGGAAAAAATTTTTTTCTTCAACGACTTGGACGAAAAGGATACCCTAAAGCCCACCTGAAAAGGGCCCCAAACCCCCTTCATTCGATGAGAAAGAGACGGAGTACGTGGAGGGAGGTGGGGGTCCCTTGAAAGGATCCGAGGCGAGCGAGTAAACCCCTCCCAATCAATCTTTTAGCCAAGTTCAATCATTTAAAAAATTAAATTTAGAGACCTAAGTTTACGGTTAACCTACCAAGGGGAAACTTTTAAAAATTTTAATATAATATTTTCACCGAGTCGGGCTAAAACGAGGGCATGGATAACTTTAAGTGGGGGGATATATGTAATTGGCAGGAAGAACGGCCTGACTGGGAAAAGACAAGTGGTGGGGTCTGTGAATTTTTAAAAACAACAGCGGGTGCATAAAAATCTAACATTTAAGGGGAAAGTTTGTAGTTTTGCTCGCCTGAGGTGGGTTTATTCAGATAAGTTTGTAGACCACACTTTTTCCCAAGATTTTTCATCAATTTTTTTTGGGTAGTGTCAAATTACCCCCAACAAACCGAGCGGGTACTAAGATTAACTCAATGAGCTGTAAAAGGCCAAAAGTAAACGGGAAAAAAAAGCTCACCGGAGGCGGGACTCCTAGGGGCCCGGGGATTTTTAATGCGGGGAAAAACTTAAATCCGTTTACCTTTTTTCTACCAGCATTTTTAAAATGGGGCAACCAGAGGAAAAAAAACCTAGACCCCTTTTTATTTCCACACCCCAAAGAGGGTTTAAAAAAGCTCCCCTCGTCCTCCTTTTGGAAAAATTTTTACCATAATCACCCTTTCCTGTTTCCTGTTATAAGCAAAAATCTAAAGAAAGGAAGCACCAGTGAATTCATTTAAATAAGGAAGTGGTCAGATGACGAAAAGATGCTAAGCTACGGGGACTTTTTTTGCAGCACAGACTGGAATATTTTCGGGATTCCCCATAGCTTTTGAGGAGTACACCCCCACCCGGTCCGGGTTTAAAAATAAGGCTTTTGATGACGTGGGCCCCCACATTGACCGTACTTTACATACCCCCAAACCGGGAAGCCATGGATTACAGGAACATCCACACGAGCTAAAGGGTAGAGCTGCGGGTTCAAGGAGGGGGACTCTAACCCGGACGTTTAAAAAGGGAAATCCCGCTATGCCCTCCGACGAACCATCAAACAGGAAAAGAGTCACCATCTTGACGCTCGTCAGAAGTGGCAGGGTTTTTAAAAAACTTACGGGGACAAAAAGGGGAACCAGCCGCGGGCCCAGTGACACAACCCTACCAGAAAAAAGCTAAATCACTTTTTGTCGCTTCGAGGCAAGCAACATTTGAAGAAAGCATGAGAGCATCAGCTTTTCCCGGGATGATAGTGATCAAGCCTCTGTACCCGAGTGAGTAAACTTTTAAGCGGGTTCAACATTACGGATACCGGGGCCCGTGTACTCTGAGCATGCGTTAAAAAAAAGGGGAAAGTGTCTTCACTGACTTTTTAAAAACTTTGGTGCCCGACTGAGTTGAAAACCCAACAGTTTCAAGCAGACCACCATAGCCCCTTGCCCAAGAACCAAAAGATAACTCCCTAATTGACTACCGCCCGGGTAGCATCATTTGTCCATGAAGGCGGGGAAAGGTGGGTCAGGCTCACATCAACACCATTATCCAAGAAACCCTAGCCCAAATCCTTTTTGATACCGCCCAAAACAGCCCACAGTTTAAATGCAATCTCTTTTGCACTAAAAACCCCCTTTTACCACCTGGACAAAAAAAAACCCTAGGTGAGAAGGTATTCTTTGGGAACAGCTCACCCCCGTAAACCCACTTTAGTGCCCCAAAGCCCCATCACTAAGTAAGGCCCCGGGAATAAACACCTCCCTCGAACGGATCCTGTATTTCCCCTGACGGGGGCCGCCCCCAGGTGGTAAGGGTAGGCAACAACACTTTGCCACGCTGACCCCAAAAACACGGGGGCCCTCAGAGGTACGTGCTCATCCCCCCTTAAATCCCTGTTAACCAGGGACTCCCTGGCCAGGCACGACCCCAAAACCCCATCATAATTTTTTTGGCAAATGAAAACGGGGGGTTTTTTTGGGCCTGATCCCCGACAATGATGAGACACCCCTATAGGGAGGAGGCCCCAGAGACCGGGCCGGTGGGAAGGATAACAACCTCTCCTAAAATGATCAAGAAAGGGGATGTGTGGACTAAGGAAAAAAAAAAAAGGACTGAGCACGTCCCCTTTCCCCATCGACGGGGCGGGGTAAGGGAACATTTGAGAGTTTCCCAAGCCTTGGTGTACATCCCCAAAAACATCATGGTTACTTTTTTTTATTTTTTACTGAAAGTTTTTAGAAATATTTTCTTAACTCATTTTTAAAACGAAATTGGGGGGAAAGGGGTTGTAGTTAGTTTTCAGGGTTTAAGGTTTCTAAATGTTGATTTCGGCGCATGTGAAAAATTTAATTTGATTTGATTTGATTTCTAAAAAACGGGAGGCCTGCGCCCAACTCAAAATTTGAATTTTTTTCCGAACCCTTTTCTATTGCCGATTTTTCCACATTTTTTGAAAAAAGTTTTATTTTTTAAAAAAAATTAGGGCCTTTTTAACCCCATGTGTAGGCAATCAAAGAGACAATACTAGGGGAAAAAATTAAAAAAAGGCCTATTTAACGCACAACTTTTAATTTTCCAGAAAAAAAAAAATTTACTCTTTTGCTCCGGGTCTCGATGTGCTGCCCCGCATTTTTTGGGGGTTTCCCAAGCAGAGACAATACATTTTCCAGCTCCCCCCCATCTGTCTCCTGACCATAAATTACACTAATTTGTAGCTTTAAAGGTTTTATCAGTCAGCTAACCCCCTGTATTTTATTAGGGTTTAAAAATGGTAAAAAAAAAAGAAAAAAAAAATTTAATGACAGGTTGTTTGGCTGGGTTTAATTAGGGGTTGTGGCGCATCGGGCGACGGGGTTTTTTTGGGGTCAAAAAGTTGGCTTAAGTACAGGGAGTGAGGCAAACGGGGACTCCCTGGCGGGCCCCCAATACTAAGTGAGGAAAGGGCCTTTTCCCATCTTCCCTAAATTTTAGGGTTTGTCGGTGGGTCCCCCCAGTAAAGCTGGCAGTGCGGGGGCCAGCAATCTCATGGAAGGAAGGGTTTAAGCTTTTTTTTCCTCAACCACTTGTGGCTTTTTTCAATTTTAAACCCTTCGGATGAGAGAGTGGAAGAGTCTCCCCCCCACTACTCAATTTAAAAGTCTTTGAGTACATAATGAGGGGGGCTGGTAACCAGGCATTTAAAAGGGACTCAAGCCATTTCCCCCAATCATTTCCTTAACATTTTTAAAAGGATACTTGGTGACTTTTTTGGTGTGGGAATTTAAGACAACTAAATAAGGGATATTTTTCCAGTAGAAAAAAATTAATTGCGGGTTATTGTTTTTTACTTATCTATTATCCATTGACAGTAGGGGAAAAAATTTTAAAACTGTTTTTAGGGTTTTGATCAGGGGGGGATTAGTCTAGAACAAAGGCTGATTATAAGAGATCTATAAAATTTTTTTTATATCGCTAAACAAAACCGTGAAAAATACCCTGAGAATGTGGGTTATGAGAACCCAAAAATTTGGGAAGCAGACGAGTGGAAAACATACCCACGGTATTTAAAGTTTACACTAGAGCATAAAATTTGGGGGGACAACCCCGGGTTTTTATCAGCCACATTAAATTTATTGTTCCCCCCTCTCTGTCAGGGTCAAGGAGGATAGAGAGAGAGAGGGACGAGGGAAGGGTTTTCCCAACAAATATTTTCCCCTGGGGGCCCCACCCAGGATTTGTCTATTATCTAAAAGGGGGCTGAGGTAAACCCCACCCCCCACACTGAATACATGCTGTCAACAGAAGATCCCCCCCCGGGCAGCCCACACATAAAAGCCCAACCCCAAACATTCAGACCCCAAGCAAAAAAAAGAATGAGAAAAACAAATTTTTATGTGGGTTTGTGGTTGTCTGTGGTGTGCCCTACCGCAGTCCCCCGCTGTTGAGGAAGCAGTGTTCTGGCCGGCTCGTTGCGAGTCCTTTACGGGGGGCGAGGACGTCTTTGGCGGGGGTAAATCCCCCCTGCAGCCCCCCCGGCTTCCGGACCCCAAAAGTATTTCCTTTCCCAAGAATTGGTCCGGCTGTGAAGTCACCTCCCCCCGGATAAAACACGAAAACAGTCCGCCCCGGGAAACCCAAAAACCCCACGGGGCCCATTTTGCAGGGGTTGGCAGAAAAAAATGGGGAGAGTAAAAGGGGAAAATTTGGGGTAGGGGAAAACATTTTAAAAAAATTTGGTTTTTTTTGTCTGGGGGTTTCCCAGAGATTTAATTTCCCCTTATTGAAATCAGGAAGGTTGTACCCCGGCTAGCCCAGTTTTAGAAAAAAAACCCGAGTGGAATCTTCTAAAGGGTTTTCAACACTCATCCTCCCCTTTCAAAACCCCCAGACGTCTGAACGGGGGCCTGGTGAGGTAGTTGTGGGTTGTTGTTTTCGTGAAGGTGTGTCCCCCCTTCATGGTGTCCCCTGCACAGCCAAGTACAGCCAAAAGTCTTAGCCCCTCCCCGACAGAAGCTCTCTATAGAAACGGGCCCAAATTTGGGAAAGAAGTGAAAGGTCAGGGGTCAGTTTATTTTCCCCTCCGCTCTCCTGAAAGAAGGAAAGCGGAGTTCCCATTTCTGAAGCAAATTTGCAGGGAAAAGGGAAAAGAGAAGTTTATAAATGGGCTCCCCCCATGCCCCCCCAAACCCACAAAAGCACAATATAATGAAAACCCAGTCAGGTCCAAAATTTTTGGCCCCCCTTTGATAAAGAGGAGAAAAAAAAAATACTGTATAAAAAAAATAAAAAAATACTAAACCTATTTTGTATGCTAAAAAATTTTGAAAATTAAAATTTTTTTATATGAAACAATTGTGCAGAGAAAGAGCGTTTTTTTAAAACAAGAAATTTTAAAAAAAAAACCCTAAAAAGACGGGTAAAAATTTATTGGCACCCCTTTTTTCATTTACCCAGCCCCCCCCTTTGCGAGGAAAAACGACCCCGACCCTTTTTTCTCAAGTTTAGGTTTGGAAAAACATTTTGGGAAAGGGAAGAATTTTTCCCCGATTTTTGATATCTTTCGTCTGCACTTAGGCCCCTTTTTTAATTTCCCAAACCGCGGGTTTTTAAAGGGGGTTAAAAGTCCAAAGACTGAGTATGGCCATTGAAAAATTAAAGGATTTTGTGGTCAACTAAAAATTTTTCTTTGGTGGATTTGATGTGTATTGGGGGGTTAGTCTTGCGGGAAGATCCACTTGCGACCGGGTTTCACCCTTTCCTGGAAAAAGGAAACCAGGTTTTGGAAAAGCCCGGGGTTATTTGGGTTTAAAGCTCATGATGCGGGTTTATGTTAACAAGGGCCCCGGGCCCAAGTGGAAGCAAAAAGCCCAAACAAAGACCACCACCATATTTACAGTAGGATAAAGGTATTTTTGCATATAAAATCTTTTTTTCCCGACCCCAAAACCCCCCAACTTCTTTTTTTTTTATTGTTAAACAAAAGGGTTTTTTATCTGAGAAATTGTTTTTTAGAGAAAATAATAAAAAACCCTTTTTTTTTAATTTTTTATAAAATAAGCTCAGTTTTTGGGTTATTATTTTTTTTAAAAGTTTTTTTTTGTCATTTTTTATCAAGGGTCCCAAATAATTTTCCCACTGTTTAATATTGTCATCCCATTGGGGGAGAGTTAAAGGGGGAGAATAGGATAAGCGAAGCCCCCCCCCCCAACTGGGTATCGCACGCGCGGCAATGTGCCTGGGACTCCAACCCCCCTTAAACTCCAGCACCCCACACACCGTAGGCAATCCCTTTCGGGGGAGTGGAGTGTGACGTCAATCTGCAACGAGTGGGGGCAAGTCTGAGGCACTTAATCAGACTTCCACAGACGGGTAAATAAAGCTTTTGCACCGTTTTCCCGGTGGAGGCCCCCCACGGTAAAGGTAAAGGATGAGGGGGAAAACCCGTGCAGAGAGTGGTAACCCACAGTTTTTTTGAAAAAAAACCCTGTTATCATTGTCATACAGGGGGGAATTTTATTTCCCTTTTTGTTTTAACCCCATTCCCCGGGTGAGAGGAAGGCAAGTTAGGGGTTTTACTTTAAAGGTAAATTCTTTTTTCCCATTCATTAAATGCAATCAAAACATTTTAGAAACCCACGAAATAAAAAACACCCAAATCTAAAGCGCCACTAAAAGGGTGATGATAAGGGGACATATTAGGATGCTAATATCTGCAAAGACTTTGGTATAAACCCCCCTTAAGCCTTTTGGAAAAACTTTTAAAATACATGCAACTTTAGAGGTTTGTGGCGGGAATTCTGAGCTTTGGTGGTTTGTACGAGGGAGGATCTTAATTGATTACCATTTTGGGTTGCAGAAAAGGTCCTGCACAAAAGGGAAATGCAAATTTTAGTGTACCAGGTTTAAAAAGGCTCAAAAGTTTGCAAATTCCATTTTAAAAATTTTTCAGATTTGATTTCAACCCTTACAAAAATCCCCAAATTAAATTTATAATCCACAAATAAAACATTTCCTTTTGCTGCGGGGTTTATTGTTCCGGCTTTGAGAAAGGTCAAATTAAAAATTTATATCTGTAAGTAGGCCCCTTTCTCTCAAGCCCTTTCCTTTTCGATCACCCATCACAAGGGGTTTTAATGGTCCGATTTGAGGCAGGGGGCATTGTGAGAAAAAAGGGGAAAAGGGATAATAAAAGGGTTTAAAAAGGGGCTAAAGGAAACAGAGGGGGGAGGCAAAAAAGCAGTACTTTCCCTTTCCCAAACCTTTTTTCTGACCCAGAGCTTTATTTTTTGCTTGATAAACCCGACCCTTTCCCTCCGCTCCTTTTCTGCTCCCCCTCCCCTCTTTTCCCAGGTGTGTTTTCCCCGGGCCACTCAAGGACAGGCTAACCTGTACCCCATTTTTGTCACCAAAACCACTTTGTCTGTTTTTTGCCTGTCTGTTTTTGGCTTTCCAAACCCCGGGGACCCGAGGCCCCAAACGGGCAGGATAAACCCAAACCTGTGGTGTACAAGCCCCGGGACATTGACTTCACAGACAAAAAGTTTAGAGTTTTTTTTTTGAACCCCAAAAGAAAACTTAATTTTTCACGAAGGGAGTCATTCATAGCCCATAAATTTTAAATGGGGGGGAAAAGGTCCCCCCTTCCACACACTTAAAAAAAGGGCTTTTCGACAAAAAAAAACATTGGATGGGGTAAGCAAGAAAAGGACAAAGTCCCCAAATCGTTATTAAAAGGGATAGACTTGGTGATCTTGGGCAACACTGAGAGAAAGGGACTAAGGGCCCATGTGCCCGGGGTGGGGGTAACAGGAGGTTGTTGGCCCCTTTAATTTTGGGGAGGAGGGTCGTGGTAAGGCTGGGCGGAATCAGTGGAATGGTATCAAATACACAAACACAGGGGTTTCCATGTTTTTGGGAGGGCCTTTCCCATTTACTCTTTCCCAGCCTTTTATTATGGGTGTCTTACTCTGCACGTGCATGATTCGCAAGAAGTGCTTTTTTTACAAAGGAGGGGGAAAAAAAAACAGCCCAACCCCCCTCCTGTCCTCTTTTTCCCACAAGCCAATTTAAAGGGTTTACTCCCAGAGCCCAAAAAACAGTTCCTCTGCTAGAAAAAAACAAATTTTCAGGTTTGTGGTGGGAGAAAGGTAAACCCCCCTGGCTGAAAAAGACACCCACCCCACTCTGGAGGGCGGGGGGCTGAGGGCTTGTGGGGGCCGTTTCCTATGGGATGGGGGGTTTGTGCACCCAGCACAGGGAGGAGGGGGTTAAAAGGGGGGTTTACCCAATTTCTTTTAAGGAGGTGGCGTTAACCAAGGGGGGGTTTGAGGGCCCGGGGGTAGTACGAGGTAAGGGGGTTTTCGTAGCTGCTATACAGCTAACAAACCGTTTTTTTGTGGTCCGCGGGGGGGGCGAGAGAGTCATTTAAGAGGCAGGCCCAGGGAGGGCAAAATTAGCCTGATCGGGCAATCCCTAAGTTTAGTCTTTTCCCTTTGTTCGGGGTTTCTTTTGGGTTGGGAGGGGGGAAAGATGTGACTGGGCCTACCCGCTACGCGGACTTTAAGCCCATATTAGTCCACCATGGACACAGATGTGTGCTGGGTGTAGGGGGGTTTCCCTAAAGCACGGCCATGACTATTTGTAAATTTGCTGGGGGTAAAAAAACCCCAACAGGCCGGGAAAAACCCACAGGGGGGCCAGAAACTTTCCCGGGCTAGTTTTAGATCCCCAGGAGAAAAGGATAGTTTCCCCTCCCCCCCTGCCCCTTGCACATGAGTCAACAGACCGCCAGATAAAATTTCTCAAAAAGCCATAAAAAATCACAAAAGTGCCCACAAGAGCTGAAGATTCCTAAGCAGAAGGCAAAAGGAAAAATACTTTGGGGGAATGTGGGCGTACTTTGTGAAACTAAAATTTCCCAAGATAGCCCTAGCGTTCCATAGGTTTTGTTCCTCCCAAACCCCAGGAAAAAAAACCCCCATGTTTTGGGGGATTTTATGAAATTTAACCCAAGAATGGCCTTTGGAAAAAAGTATGTGACAGATATTTGAAAGATTTTTGTAGATACTGAATAAAAATAAAAAACGAAAATGAAAAGGGTTTGGGTCCCAGTTTCATGAGCTGAAATAAAAGATCCCCAAAAAAAATGTTCCCTAGTAAAAAAAAGCTTTTTTCTTTTCAAATTTGTGCACAAAAATTTTTTCAAAACCTGTTTTGAGATTTTCCTTTTCCCAAAAAAATCCATTTCCCCCTGGGCAGGTGGGGGCAAACAAGAAGCTGATTAAAAAAATGATCCTTACCCCAGGGCACCTTGTTTCTGGGGGCAATAAAAGGCCCCTCTAAAATGGCAGTTTGTCAAAACAAACCCCAAGCCACAGATTTTCAAGTTTTGAGGGGGGGTGTTTAAATTGGGATGCTGACGCAGGAATGGCGACCAGAGTGGGTTCCAGATAATTGAATGTTTAAATTTTTCTACCCTAAGCCCCCAATGTAAATTTTTGAGAAATTTTGGGAGTTTCGTTCCCAACCGGGCCTCACAACGCCCGACCCATGTAAACCCCGCCAGCCCAGGACCTCCACATCCGGCTTTTTCCCTGCGGGATCGTCTGAGCCACACCCCGGGCAGCTGATTTAAAACTGAGGGGTATTTTTGTTGTTTAAAACCGCCCTTTTTTGGGGAAAAAAAATCAATTTATTGGCTGGGCCGGCTCCCGTGGGGGGGCCTGGATCCCCAAAGGGTGGCCATGCCCTCCAGGCCCACCCCGGCGCCCCCTGCCCTGTCATGTTTAAAAACCATAGATTTGGCCCAATTTTTTTTTTCCAAAATGATGATTTCCTTATGAACTGTAACTCAGTAAAATCGTTGAAATTGTTTTATGTTTCGTTTTTATTTTTTTTCAGAATAAAGCATTTAATTTAGGAAAAATTAATCAAAAAATTTCCATTCTGAAATTTTTTCCGACCCCCGGGCCTCATTTAAAACTAAAAATAATGTTTAAAATGGGGGGTGCTATAAACCGGCCCAAAAAAAAAATTTTGGGGTTTATATGAAGCTTTTCCGCCCCCCTCGAAAATTGGGGTCGTTTTTTGATTTTAAAAAAAAAATTTTTTCATTATTTTTGAATATAGGGAAAATTTTAGATTTTTATATGGCATATTTTTCCAAAAATATTTTTTGAAACATAATATACTCTAAGGGCCCTATCAAAGTTTCCCGAAAGGGATCTCTGCTGTCGGGAAAAAGATAGCCACAGCTTTTGAGGAGGCCTTTAAAAATGAAAGTTAGGGGAATAAAGCCCAAAAAAGGGAAACAATACCCCCCCCCCCCTCTATCTGCAAAAAATTAATTATGGTCCTTTATTTAAAAAAGATTCAATTTTAAAAGCCCAAAACCCCAAGGATGATGGGAATTTGTGGGAGTGTGACACTGACTGGCAGGCACACGTGTTTACTTTTAGGGCCCCCCAATTTTTAAGCATTTTAATTTAAATTTTTTGAAGCGAAAACAGAAAACCCCCGGGAAAACATTAATGGGCCCTTTAAAATAATTTAAACCCCTCCCGTTTGCCATAATCACAACAAAAAAGGGGAAAAAGGTTCTTCAAAGATTGCCCTTTAAAAAAAAAAATTTTATTTTCCCAGGGAAAAAACCAGTCGGGTGCTTGAGAAGTATCAACAAAAGTAAAAAAATGGGGTTAAAAACCTTTAAAAAGCGATACTGTTTGAACATTGCCTTGTGCCTTTTAAAACCCTTTCCAAAAAAACCCCCAACAGTGCCTTCGGAAAGTAAATTCCCAACCCCCTTTACTTTTTTCCCAAAAAGTTTCGTTACAGCCTATTCTAAAATTTATTAAAAAAGTTTTTTCACCTCATCAATCACACACAATACCCCAAAAAGTTTTTTGAAAAGTTTTCTAATTTATTTTCTTTTTTTTAAAATGAAAAATTAAAACCCTTTTCTCGTACTTTTGAAGCACCTTTGGGCAGCGATTACAGCCTCGAGTTTTTTTGGGTATGAACTACAAAACTTGGCACCCGTATTTTGGGGGTTTTTTCCCCTTCTTCTCGAAAATCCTCTCAAGCTCTGTAAAGGTTTTGGGGGGGATTTGAGCCCCAGCTATTTTCAAAGGGCTCTCCAAAAGATGTTCGTCGGGTTCAAGTCATTGCTCTGGCGGTCCAATCAATTTCATTCAAAAGAATGTCCCGAAGCCACCCTGCGTTGTCTTGGTGGGTTTTTAGGGTTTTTTGTCCGGGTTGGGAAGGGGAAACCCTTGCCCCAGTTTTGAGGACCTGAGCGCCCCTTTTGGGGCAGGTTTTTAAACAAAGGGTCTCTCAGTACTTTGGGCCCGTTAGCTTTTTTCAATCCTAAATAGTCTCCCATCCCCGCCCCTGAAAAAAATTTCCCCCAGCATGATGCTTTCCCCCCAATGGTTTACCCAGGGGGTGGTGCCAATTTACTCCAGACGGACACTTTGGGATTCAGGCCAAAAAAGTTCAATCTTTGGGTTTTATCAGACCGATAATTTCTTTTTCATGGTCTGAGAGATTTAAGGGGCCTTTTGGGAAAAACCCCAAACGGGGGTTTTCATGGCCTTTTTTGAGGATTTGGGTTCCATCGGCCACTTTTACCATAAAGGGGGCTGCAGAGATGGTTGGGCCTTCTGGAAGGTTCTTTCCCCTCTCCAAAGAGGAACTCTAGAGCTCTGTCAGAGTTTCCCCCCGGGTTCTTTGGGCACTGGCCGACCAAGGGGCCCTTTTCCCCCCATTTTCTCGTTTTGGGGGGCGGGCGGCCAGTTAGGGAAAAGTCTTTGGGAGTTTCCCAAAATTTTTTCCCCTTTAAGAATGAGGAGGGCCCCTGTGTTCTTTGGGGGCCTTTTAACATTTTTTTTGGTACCCTTTCCCCAAACGTGCCCCTTTACCCCAATGCTTTTCTCTGAGCTTACAGACAATTCCCTTTGACCTCAGGCTTGGTTTTGCTCTGAATGCAATGTCAAACTGGGGGAACCTTTTAAAAAGACAGGGGTTGCCTTTCCAAATTTAGTCCAATCAAATTTAATTTCCCAAAAGGTGGACCCCAATCAAGGGTTTTAAAAAAACATTCAAGGATGACAAATTTGGAAAAAAAGGGTGCATTGAGCTCATTTTTGGGAAACTCATAGCAAAGGGTTTTGAATACTTTTTGTAAAAAAAGGTATTTTGTTTTTTACAAAAAAACAAAAAAAAATTTTTCACTTTGTTTATTATGGGGATTTTGTGTTTGATTTCGAAGGGATTTTTTATTTTTTTTTATCCATTTTAGGGAAAAAGGCTTAAAGTAAAAAAAAAGTGGGGAAAAGAAGGGGTCTGAATACTTTCCGAAAAGGGACGGATCTTCAAAATAAATTTTTTAATTTCTCCCCCCATGAGGAAGGGGGGATAATGAAGGTTCACAGAAGTAACAAGGTAGGGGCCCACCCAAAAGGTTTTTTTTCGATATCAAGTTTGTTTAGGAAAATTAAAACTCGTAACGCTGTTTCCAAATTTGGAACGGAAATTTCTTCAAATTTAATTGGCTACAATGGGGAAAACATAGTGGGCACAAAACCCCAAATTAGGTAATACTATGGCCTTTCCCCCCCACCGGAAAAATGTTATGTTCAGCTCCTAACTGTTTTTTTTCTCTCTTCGTCGTCTTCACAACCCCTCCCTCCTCCCTCACTCCCCCACTCTTTCCTTTTCTCATTCTCTGTCCTCTCCCGTTAAAAGTCCCCCTCTCCCCGGGTTTTCTGACACCCACCCCCGAAAAACTACCAACCTTTCCCTTTTTTTCCATTTACTGTGACAAGCCTCCCCACCCCCCTGAGCACCCACTGACACCGGACGTTCCCTGGGCGTTTTAAAAATAGTTTAAATTTTTGGGCAGTCCCCCCTTGCCCGGGCCAAAAACTGAAAACCCAAACCTAGACGGGCTATGTTTCACAAGTTTGAACACACAGTACAGTTTGAGTAGACCAAAAGTACAGTACAGAAAATAAAATAGAGTACAGTACAGAAAAGTACAGTAAAGAAAAAACAGTACAGTATAATGTACTGTATTTTACTGGTTTCTCTACAGTTTTCTGTACTGTGATGCCCCAAAATTGTGAAAAAAAAGACGTCTTGATTGGGTTTAGATTGGGCTGGTTCCCCGGGAAAAACCAAAGTGGGCTTGTTCGGGGGGGAACTCATTAAAAAAAATAGCCCAAAGTGTAGAATAAAAAACCCCCAAAATGGGGAAAGAGGACCCTAGTATTTCTTTCCTTTTTGTAACCCATCAGGGTACATTTTCCATTTAAAAGGGAGATTTCATATCCCTAAAATTTTAAAATTTTTGTTTATTACAGTTTAGGGAACCCCTGATGTAATTTTCCCTTATCTTTAAATTTTGTTTCCCCGGGGTAAATCCACTTCACCTACGTGGGTTTAATAACCAAAAAAACAGTTTTTAAACTGAAGGGGTGAGGTCATAGCTGAAAAACATCTATAGCTGGGTTAGCCCTCCTCCTCCTCTGCCCTTTACCCCTTTAATCACCACTAATGCCCCCCGCTGGCAACCCCCCTAGCACCCCCATTTCCCAGGCCCGGGCCGGCGCTGTGCCCGGGCCCGGTTTCCCCTTTGGGATACGCCAACAGGGGGCGCAAAAGTAGACTGGGGGAGGCCCCCATGGGGCTGAACACCAGACCCCGGTTTTTGCCTTTTGGGAAAAAATCTTCCAATGTGGAATTGCTATTTGGGATGCCCTGATGCGTTTTACTTTCATTAAGACAGGGGAGGAGGAAAGCTTGGGGCCCCGCTGGATTGGGCATTCCCCCATTAATTAAGACCGTAAGCAGTCTTTAAAGCCGAGTAAACCACACCCCAGTCTGAGAGAACACATCAGCTACTATGATTTTTTCACAGCCTACTACTGCCCCAAACAGGGCCTTTTTTAGGAGAAAAAAGTGAAAACCCTGAAAAAAAGGAGCACTGTGGTGAAATCACCCCCATCTTAAACCCCGACCAAGGCTCTGGAAGGGTTTTGGGGTTTGACTACTGAGAATCAGTCAAAAGGCAAAACATTTAAGAAAAGTTCAAGGGGACTCGATGGGGGATAGTATGCCCAAAGAAAAGTTTGGGACACAAAGAGGGAAAAAAGAGAGGGAAAAATACTCCCGCAGCAAACCTTAAAAACCGGCCTTTTGGGCCTGCCAAATGATTTAAAACAAATTTTCCCTGGCTCGCATTTCCCGGGAAACTGGGCTGGTTTGGGGATTTTTAAACTGCCCTCAAATTTGGTTTTTAATGGAATTACAGTATTTAGTAACAGCCACAGACAGTGCTTAAAATTTTTTTAAATCGGGGGTGCCGGGAAAAAAAAGGGAAAGAAAGGGGTGACCTGGGGGGGTTTCTGAGGTTTTGGTAAAAAAAAAAAGTTATAATAAAGCATTGCATACATATAAATTCCCTTTTCCCTAGTGGCCTTTGAGCCCCTTATATACACCCCAGTTTAAAAAATTTGGGCACACCACTATTCAAAGGTTTTCTTTTTTTTTACTTAAATTTTTTAAAATTTTAGAATAATAGTGAAGAATTTTTTTTAAAACTATTTTAAAAAAACAAATAAAGGAAACAGGGATTTAAACCAAAAAAAAATGTTAAACAAATCAAAAATTTTATTTTATATTTGAAAATTTTTCAAAAGCCCCCCCTTGGGCCTTTTCGACGCTTTGCACACTCTTTGGGATTTTTTAACCAGCTTTAAAGAGGTATTTACCTGGAATGCCCTTTTTAAAAGTTTTAATTTTTGGAATTTTTTTCCCTTTTTAATGCGTTTTAGCCAATCAGGGGTGTTGTGAAAAGGGAGGGGGGGTATACAAAAGGGGCATCCGTATTTGGGAAAAGACCAAGCCATATTATGGCAAGAACAGCTCAAATAAAGGGAACGAGGGAAAAAAAGGGGCCCGGGCCCCTCATTACTTTAAGAAGAAGGGGCAGTCAAACCGGGAAAATTTTAAGAACTTTTTAAGTTTTTTCAAAGGGAGTCCAAAAAAAAAAACCCAAACGCTTTGATGAAAAATGGCTCCATTAGGACCCAACCCAAAAGGAAGGGAAAAAACCCGGTTTCCTCTTTTGCAGAGGATAAGTTCATTAGAGTTTCCAGCCCCGAAATTTCAAAACTCAAAAAAAATGCTTACAGAGTTTAATCACGACACATCTCAACATTTAATTTCAGAGGGGGCGTGTGAACAGGCCTTAAAGGTCGTATGTGCAAAGAAAAAGCTACAAAGGGCCCCTAAGGAGAAAAAGGGCCTACTTGGGGCCCAAGGGAAAAACGAGCAAGGGGCATTAAGGGCCGGTGGAAATTTGGGCCCTTTTGGGCTGGAGTCCAAATTTGAGTTTTTTTTGGGTTTCAAACCCCCCGTTTTCTTTGTGAAAAGCGGTTTTGGGTGAAAGGTGATCCCCCCGCTGTGTAATTTCCAAAAGTTTAAAAAGGGGGGAGGAGGGGATGGGGGGGTTGCTTTTTGGGACAATGTCTGGATTTATTTTTAATTAACCAGCATGGTTTCCCCAGCATTTTGCAGGATACACCCTCCCACGGTTTGGGTTGTGGGACATCATTTGTTTTTAAAAAGGAAAGACCCAAAACCCCCACCCCAGGCGGGGTAAAAGGGGGCTATTTACCCAAAAAGGAAGAGTTAGGAGAAAATTTAATCCCGAGACCGGCCCCCACAATCCCCGACTCAAGCCCCCAAAGAGAGGTTGGGATGAGTCGGAAGGGAAATGAAGGGAAAAACAAACCCAAAAAGTGGGTCAGCATATTTGGGAAAATTCCCGGTGAAAAACTGTTTTTTTTATGACAGTTTACATTTTAGTTTATTTAGCAGACGCTCTTTTCCCGGGGCGATTACAGGAGCAATTAGGGTTTTAAACGCCTTGGTCAAGGGGGACATCACAGATTTTTACCTAGGGGGCTCGGAATTTGAAAACCCGCGGAAACCCTTTTGGTTTTGGCAAACGCCCTTTAACCCCTAAGCACCTGCCCCGCCTCAGATTGGGGGCCGTTCCCCCCGAGGCTATTCCCTTTTATTGGGGAATTCCCCAGCTAGGGTCCCGTCGTAAATTATAGGCTTTCATGGGGATTTGTAGGGATTCTAATATTTATTTATTCTGAACAGACAGCAGTAATTCTATAACTTTGGCCCAAAAGTATTTCAATTTTCAGGGTTGCTGCCCGTTTGTTTAGAAAACCCCTTTGCGTTTTCTATGTTCCATATGGGGAAAAAAATGATGATGTGCAAAGCGGAGAGATGAGAGTTGCAGGCCCCATGTTATAGAGTAAAAAGAGAGACAAACAATAGAGGAAAAGAAAAGAAAAAGAAAAAAAAAAAGAAAAAAAAAAAAAAAGAAAAAAAAAAAAATAAAAGTAAATAAAAAAAAAAAAATTGGGTTTAAAAAGGGGTTTCAAAGTGGGGCAAAAAACCCTAAACCCCCCCGGCCCCAAACCCCCAAACAACCCTTTGAATTTGGACGGGCTGAAAAACTACTTTTTAAAATTTTTTTTTTTTTGTGAGGCAGGAGAATTTAAATAAGAGGCAACTAAAATGAACTTTTACGTTTTTTATTAAAAATTTTTTTTCATGCAAAAAGTTAAAAAAATATTTCATGCCCGAGAGGTACCGGACCCGGGGCCAAATAGCTTTCGGAAAAAAACAGTCCAAAAAGGAAAAGGTTTCCGGAAACGTTCCGCAGGGTCTGGGGTCCCAAAAAAAAGCATGGGCCCCAGGGGCCCCTTTAAAAATGACCCGGCCTGGAAGATCGTTCTAACATGGGAGGAGGGGGGAGAAAGAGACACGCAAAAGACTTTAAATAAACCTTTAAAAATTAAGCATTTTGGTGTTTGTACGGAATGTTTTTTTTCTTTTGCGCCAGTAAAAAAACAACATTTGGGGCCCCAAAAACCTCTACCTCAGTGAGAGGAGAAGGCTTGGGTCTTAAGAGTATTTCGCAAGGAAAGTCTACCATTAATAGCCCCCGGGGCACCCGGGGTTCAATTCAAAGAAAATTCCACGTTTGGGTTTAACATTTAAAGTAGTGAAAAGACATGGGGAAAAAAATTTTTTCAACCAGTGTGTGCCCCGTAGGGGGCTCATTTTACAGACTGAAGCTAAAACCATTAATGACTCCAAAAAACTTTAAAAGGGGAAATTTCACCTGGGTCTGCCCCGGCCAAAAGTCATTACATATTAAAAAAATGGAGTTAAACAAAACATCACAATTGTCCAAACCACTGCCCAGAACTCGAAAATTTTAATTTTACGGGAGAATGTGAAGTTTTCCCACTCCCTGTTTTTGTTGCTTTTAGTTTAACCCACAAAGTCCGGCATTTATAAACGAAACTGAAAAACCCCCCGCTAGGGTTTAAGGGGGTGCCCACAAAAGTGAATAAAGGGGTTTTTTACTTTCGAACGGGCCCACACACAGAAATTTAGAAACTTCTCTAGGGGACGATTTTTTTTTTTACATTTTTTCATCATGCCCCTGGGTGTTTTGGCCCGGCTGTGGTACCTTCCTGTTTTTTCCTACCAGAGATTCACCGGGTTCAGCTAGTGGCTTTCAGCTATCAAGAATGATGCGGTGACCAAAGATTAAAGAGCTGAATGATGGGGAATCCATTTTGACAACAGCTGAGAAAATGGTTTGCTACTACTTTTTATGAAGTTACAACGTAAGCTAGCTAATGGACTTTATTTTGGGTTTTAAAACCCCTTTTGTGGGAAAAAAAAAATCCGTTACTAAGAAAATAAGTGCGATATGGGTAACTCCCCTCTCTGATTGGGGTTGGGGGAAACATGATGGGAAAGTAGCCGGGGAATTTTAACAAAGCAAATTTGAGGACTAAGGGTTCCCCCAAGGCTATCAAAAAATTTTGACTGTTTTCTTTGCGGCCAAAAAACCTTGACCATTGCTATTCGGAAAAACCGGGGTGGTTAAAGGCCCCCCCCGCCCCCTTTTAGCAAATCTGACCCCCGACTCCATTTTTTCTCCCCCTTCCATAGGCAGAAATCAATCAGGAAATACCCGTGTAAGGGGAAAGGGTTTTCCCCCGGCTAAGGGGAATGCACCCAATTTTTTTAGTCGCTTTGGGCTAGAGCGTCTGCTAAATGGCTAAATGTTTCCCCTTTAGCAAGGCCCCTTTAACCCCAATTGCCCTGTAAGTGTCTGGATTTAAAAGCGTTGCCCAAAGGGCCCCAAAAAGTAAAAAGAAAAATGTAAGGGGCCCATTCAACCCCTGGTCTGACCAAAACGGAAACCCGGCCCTTCCCAAAATTTTTTTTGATCAAGCGGGGCTGGGATAGTTCCGGGTTAAAAAAATTTTGAAGAATACACTGAAATTTTGACCGAGTTTTTCAGGAAGGATAGGTTTAGTTGTGCCCCCCTGGGGCCCATTTAAACCTAGCCTAACGAGAAAAAATGGATAGATGGCAGCCCTTTGCACAAAACTGAAAGCGGGGAAACCCCCGCAATTTAACCATGGCAAAGGGGGCTGGGAATATGGGAGAATTTAAAAAAGTGTAGCATCACTCCGAAAGCAAAAAAAACTGGGAAAAAATAGAATAGAGACAAAATGGGGTCGCAAAACGGGTCAAAACGAGAAAGTAGTGGGAGGGTCTTTCAGGGCAAACCGGCCCACAAAAGGAAAAACCCGCCACGTCACCGACACCCAAAGTCTCACTTCCAGACAAATTAAACACCTTTTTCGCCGCTTTAGGATTTAAAAAAGTGCCACCCAAGAGGCCCATACCAAGGACGTGGCCCCTTCCCTCTGTGGCCACGTGATTAAAAACATTTAAAACAGTTAAACCCCCGCAAGGCTGCCCGGCCCCCCCCGGAAACCCTAGCCGGGGTCCTCAGAGCATGCGCGGGCCCCCGGCTGGTGGTTAAGGGCATATTTTAATCCTCCCTTTCCCCGTCTATGTTCCCACATGCCTTCAAAAAGGGGCCCCCATTGTTCCGTCCCCAAAAAAGCAAAGGAAAAGAAACCCAAATTACCACGCCCGTTTGCAATCACCTCTGTATCATGAAGTGCTTTGAGAGACTAGTCAAGGGTCATATTACCCCTAAACCTTTTCCGGTCACCCTAGACCCACTTCAATTTTCCCTTTTTGCCCTAAAAAGAGCCACAGACAATGCAAAACGCCCCTCAAATGCACACTGCCCCATCCATCTTTACAAGAGGAAAAACTATTTTAAGAAAAGCTGTTTATTTTACTATAGCCAGCATCAAAACCATAGTACCCCCCAAATCACATTTTAAACTCGAGGCCCCGGTCTGAACCCCGCCCGGGGCCAAAATGGGTCCTGGACTTCCTGACGGACCGCCCCCCAGGGGGGGGTGAAGGTAGGAAACAAAAATCTTTCCCCTTTGCTGATCTCAAAACCTGGGGGGCCCCCAAGGGGCAGCTCAGCCCCCTCCCGAACCCCCCCCCGTTTTACCCCTGGGCTGGTGGCCAACACCCCCTCCCCCCCTAATCATAAGTTTTCAGACGACCCCCAAACCCATTGGTTTAAAACCCACAATTTACGAGACAGCCTACAGGGAGGGGTGAAGGTCTGGGAGGGTGGTGCCAGGAAAATAAACCCCCAATCAAAAGAAAAAAAAACAAAGGGGGATGTCGGGACTTAGGAAACAGCAGAGGGTGCAAAACCCCCCCCTCCACATCAAAGGGACCGCTGGAGAAAAGGGGGAAAACTTTAAATTTCCTTTGGGGTACACATCACTGACAAAAATGAAATGGGGCCCCCCTACGCAGGACAGTGTGGTGAAGGAAGGCGCAAAAGGGGCCCCTCAACCTCAGGAGGGTGAAAAAAATTTGGGCTTTTGGGGGACCTAAAACCCTTTACAAACTTTTTCAGGCACAAATTTAGAGCATCCTGTTTGGGGCCGTAATTTACCGCCTGGGACGGGCCCAAAGCACCCCCCGCAACCCCAGGGTTTTCCAAAAGGGGGGTGTCGGTCTGCCCAAAAGCATTTCCCGGGGGGAAAAATACCCGCCCTCCAAGGACACAAAAGCACCAATTAAAAGGAAGGCCAAAAAAAACATCAAGGGACATCAAACCCCCCGAGCCATTTCCCTTTTTCACCCCGCTATCACCCAGGGAAACGAGGTCAGTAAAGGGGCATCAAAGCTGGGACCCAGGGGGAATGAAAAAAAGCTTTTATTCAAGGGGCCAAACAGGGCTGTAAAATTTGCCCTCATAGCACATTAGAGGCCCGCTGCTGCCTATTGAAATCACTGGCCACTTTAAGAAATGGAACACAGTTAAAGTTAGCTTTGGGTTTCATTTTGTGTTTCATACCCTGGGAGGGGTTTTGTTGCAGAGAGCGAGGGGTAAACTAATATGGGAAAAAATTTATCCCAACTAACAATGGCTGAATAAATTTACGAAGTACTCAATCAAAAATGTCAAAAATAACCCCAAAAAATTTTTACAAACGTTAGACACGGGCACAAATGATCTGTTTTGATTTAAACACACTATTGGGAATTTGTTGTAACCCAGTATTTGGGGCTAAACCCCTGTGTTATTTGGGAAACTAGCATTTAGTTAGCTATGGCATAGGATACGGTAACCCCGGGCGGTTTTCACGAAAGAATACTGTACCAAATAGGGTAGTGAATAAAAAATAATTTAAATCATTCCTAGAAACTTGGAAAAAGCGTAGTTTAAACAATTTTAATTTTTTAAAATGGAAGGGGAGAGGGTTTTATTTATGTTTAGGAAAGGGAAGTGAGGGAGGCCCCGCTCTCTCGCTTTCCCCGAGGTTTTGTTAATTTCATTCCAATTCCTTTGCCCTTTTTTTAGCCTTTTTTGTGCCCGGCAACTATGTGTCTGCTATCCCCTTCTTCCTCTTGCACAGGCCATACAAACGCTTACACCGCGTGGCTGCTTTCCCCCTCTACCTTTGGGGGTCCCTGCCGGCCCGACCCACAAGGGGGTTCCAGGTCTCCCGGGAGCCTCGGAAATGCCCTTCTGCGGCGGAGTTAGTCCGCCTATGCTACCCCCCAGTTCCCCTCGAAATTTTGGCGCTGACGGGGGAAAAAGGATTACCACAGAAAACATGCTTTCTCCCACTGCTTTTCCTCGTTGCATGGTTTCGTACCCCCAGAGCATCGGGCAGCGGGCGGTGGCACAGGAAACCCCATCTCTCCCAAGTTGGGCATTCTCTCTTTTCCCCCCCGGGGCCCCCCCCTTTTCCCCTCCTTTCCTCTTTTTTACCTCAACCCCCTCACCGTCACCCCTTTCTCAAAGGCAGACAATCCAATTTACTCATCTTTACTAGATGTGTTTTTCTAAATCTCACGCAACTCCCTCCAAATCTCCCAAAAATATTTTTATCCTTTTTTCTCTCGCTTCCCCCCAACAATACTCACTCTGCCCCCCCACTAGGTGGTAAAGTGCGTTGGGAAAACCTTTGCTCTCTCTTCCCGCTACTCTCTCCCCCTTTCCCTCCTATCATTTTTTCCCTCTGCCCAAATTCCCCTTTTCCCTCCAACTCCTGACTGCCCCCCCTCAACCCCCCCTTTTCCTCCTTTTTGCCCTCTTTTTACTCTCTATGCCCCTACCCCCCGGGCCCGGGTCGGGCCTCCCCTCCGCTTTCCGGGGGCTTGAAGACTCATTGACGAGTCACAGAAAAGGGCTCCGGGCAGCCCAGCGGAAAAAGAAGGAAAAATTTGAATCCCTGCGGACCATGTCATCCTTTAAATCCCCCCCTCCCCAATTTTTTCCTCTGTTTCTGCTGCAAAAAAAATTTTACCACTTAAATTTTAAGCCTCTCCTCTAACCAAGGGAAACTCTTTGCCACCCTTTTCCCCCCCCCGCTGAATCCTTCCCTCCTTCCCCCCCCTCCCTCCTTCCCCCTCGTGGAGACTTCGTCCAAAACCCTTTTTAAAAGAAGGTTGCGAAAATCCATTTCCCCATTTATTAAATCAAAAGACACCGGTCCTGCTCACACTGCCTACCCCCGCTTTTACTTCCCTTTCCCCTTTTCTCTCCAGATGAAAATTGCGACTTTTTGGGGGCGGCCCCCCAAAAAAAACCTGCCCCCTTAACCCCCCCCCTCTCTCTTTTCCAAGGGCCCTTTTCCCGGGGGACCCTTTTCCCCTTTCCCCCATCCGCTCACCAACTCATCCCTTGGGGCCCCTGGCTATGTCCCTTTTGTCTTCCCAAAAGAGCGAGAGTTGCCCCCCCTCCCAAAAAAAACCCACCCCTCGTCCCTCCCAGGGAACAATACAGACCAGTATCCCTCTTTTTTTTCTCCAAAAATTTGGTGTGCCGTCTCTAGGGCCAAAATTCTGCTATCTCTTTCCCGAATGAAAATTCTTGATCCAAACCCGTCAGGTTTCAGACTGGTCATTCAAACTGAGACTGCTTCTTTCTGGTGTCACGGAGCTCTCCGCACTGCTAAAGCTAACTCTCTCTCCTCTGCTCTTATCCTTCTAGACCTATATCCCGCTGCCTTTGATACTGTGAACCATTAGATCATACTCTTCCACCCTCTCCGAGTTGGGCATTCTCCGGCGCTGATCACTCTTGGATTGCGGTCCTACCTGGACAAGGTCGCTCCTACCAGGTGGGCGTGGTGAGGAATCTGTACTACGCACCACGGGCTCTCACCACTGGTAGTCCCCCCAGGACTTCAGTTCTAGGCCCTCTCCTATTCTCTCTTATACACCAAGTCATTGGCTCTGTCAGATTCCCACATTGTCTCTCCTATTCATTGTACCGCAGACGACACACAATTAATTTTATCCTTTCCCCCTTCTGATAACCAGGTGGCAAAATCGCATCTCTGCATGTCTGGCAGACCTGATCAGTTGTGGATGTCGGATCACCACCTGCAAGCTGAAACTTGGAAAGAACGGGAGCTGCTCTTCCTCCGGGGAAGGACTGTCCGATCCATGATCTGCGCCATCACGGTTGACAAACTCCATTGTGTCATCCTCCCACAGTGAAAAGACCCTTGGCGTGAACCCTGGACAAACACCCTGTCATTCCTCCACGAACATCACAGCGGTGACCGATCCTGCAGGTTCACTGCTCTACAACATTCGCAGAGTCCGACCCTACCTTACACAGAAAGCGGCACAGGTCCTAATCCAGGTACTTGTCATCTCCCGTCTGGCTTACTGCAAACTCGCGGTTGGCTGCGGCCTCCCTGCTTGTTTCTTTCTTCTGCCATTAAACCCCTAAAAACTTATCCAGAACGCTGCAGCCCGTTCTGGTGTTCAACCTTCCCAAGTTCTCTCATGTCACCCCCGCTCTCCGCCACACTCCACTGGCTTCCAGTTGAGGCTTGCATCTACGACAAGAACATGGTGCTTGCCTACGGAGCTGTGAGGGGAACGGCCACCTCCTTACCTTTTTTCAGGCTCCTGATCCTACACCCAAACGAGGGCAATAAGTTCATCCACCTCTGGGCCTGCCTAGCTCCCAACTACCCTCTACGGAAAAGCACCAGTTTCCCGCTCAGACCAGTCCAAAGCTATTCGCTGCTCTGGCATCCCCATGGTGCGAAAACAAGGCTCCCCCACGACGACAGGACAGCGGAGTCCACTGACCACCTTCCCGGAGACACTTGAACCCTACCTATTTTAGGAATACCTGGGAATAGTATAAAGTTAAACCTTATACCCCCCCCTTCGCCATACCCCAACCCACATAAAATATTAAAAATTAAGAGTGGTTTTGTCCCCACTGGCTATCATCAAATTGAAATGCAACCAATTTGTAAGTCGTCTTGGGATCAAGGGAGTCTGCCTAACTTATGTAAATGTAAATGGTAAATAAAAGGGGACACCTTGGGAGAGAGAAATCTTTTTGATTGAGAGGGGTTCAAATACTTATTTCCCTCATTAAAATGCAAAATAAATTTATGAAAAAAAATGTTGACATTGAGTGTTTCTGGCTTTTATTGTTGTTTATTCTGTCTCTCACCTGTTCGAATAAACCTACCATTAAAATTATTAGACTTGATTCATTTCTTTGGTCAGTGGCCAAAACGTACACCCAAATCAAGCAGGGACAATAACGTAAGTAAGTGCAGTAGGGGGATCAAAATACTTTTTTGATCCCATACAGACTGCAAATCCCTGTGGGACTCCTCTGGGACTGCTGTAGTGTGGTGTGTACTGATGGCTATTGCTTATTCCACACTGTGAGTAAACTGTCACCCACCATATCATTCTAAGGTGAGGTACAGTTGAAGTTTGAAGAGTTTACATAACACCTTAGCAAAGACAAGTAAAAATTTCCCTGTTTTAGGTCAGTTATGATCACCACCTTATTTAAGAATGTGAAAAGTCAGAATAAAGAGTAGAGAGAATGAATTTTATTTCAGCTTTCTATTTATTTCATACACATTCCAGTGGGGTCAGAAGTTTACATTACTGTAAAGGGATCGTGGGGTTGGGCCTGGGTCTAGACAGAGTCTGACACTTCCCCGATCGACAGGAGAGGGGGGAGTGGGAGTCATCAGACTCGATCTGCGTTCCCCTGAGGTTCTGAGCACACCTGTCAGTAATGTAGGGCTAGGATATAAAGGTGTGATCAGAAGCTCAGTCGGTGCGAGGTGATTGTTCCATTGTGACTTGCTAAAGCGTTTTGTTCAGAGCGAGAGAGAGAGAGCTCGTTGTTCTTGATTACCCGTGCTTTACCCGACATGTGGCCTCGTTGTTTGACCCCCGAATTGCTGAATCCTCTGCTGTCTATTCCCAGTGAATACCGCTCTCGGGATCCTCGTGGCTGTGCCCCTCGACTACGACTAAGCCCGCTCCCTTGGTACCTCTGACTGTTCTCTGCCTGGCCCGGTTTTTGACCACAGCCCGCCCTCTTTTTTGTACTCACGATATTTTAATGCTATCCCTTGTCTGTACTCTAATAAAGCATCGCTATTCTTGCGATGGGGATCTTACCACTCTGGCCCGAGTATTCATTACCGAATACCTCGCTTTTACCAATGGATCAAGCGGAAATGACAGAGGCGATGGGGAGATACAGGGAAGAATAGGATGATGGATGAAATCCTGCAGCTACTCAACGCTGGTGCGGATGAAGGCACCACCCGAGCTCACGGTCAGTCCGTGCCAGGCATCCTCCGATTTCTCAAAACGACAAGGTACCGACGGGGAACCTTGCAAATGTCAAGGGGTTTCTACTCCAGACGTCCCTGTATATGTCGGATAAATCGTAATATGTTTTCCAGGATGACGTTAGCAGGGTGGATTTCATTGATGCTCTGCATAACGGGTAGGAGCCACTGGAATGGGCTACTGCGCTTTTGGTGCAAGCGGAGGTCCCCGAGTTGTAATGCGGAAGTTCAGTTAAGAGGACTGTTCCAAGAAGGTGTTAGTACCACCCAGTATCTGGGAGTAGCGTGGGAGAACAAACTATTGCGAACTTAAGCAGGGCCGTCGCACATGTAGCCGACTCCGCTTTAGAGTTCCGTACTATAGCAGCCGTAGCGGATGGAGCGCAGACTGCTTTGCTCACCGTTTTCCGAAGAGGGCTGCGCAAAGAAAGTACAGACGGAGTTGGATTGTCGGGGAGATATCACTGAGCTACATGAGGTTATCAACATCGCCAGCCCTATTGGATAATCTGATAGTGCAACACAAGGTCTCCACAGTACGGGAGCCCTCGGTCACTGGTTCCTACGCAATCGTCAGAGCGGAGGATGAGAATCTGAGGAGGAAACCTATGCAAACTGGGTACGGTCACCCCCTCAGTGGTTCGGTGAACAACAAACGTGGCAAGAGGGACTTATGCCTGTATTGTGGTCAGTCGGGTAATTTCATTCGCAATGTCCGGGTACGACCAAACCGTACCCCAGAATAGCGCCTCGGAACTGGCCAAAACCGGTGAGTGAGGGACTCATGTTTTCAACATCAACATTTAAAACAAATGTATGTGCCAGTTAACCTTATCTGTTGGAGACGAGGTAGTGCGGCCAGATTGGAAGGTCTTATTGATTCCGGGGCAGGCCGTGCCAGTTTTATGGATGTGGGTCTCGCTGCAGAAATTGGGAGTCTCAACTTTATCCCAATTCAACCTCCCCTGCGAGTCAAACGCGCTAGATCAGTGAGCCCATGGGCAATGGGTTCATAACGCACCGTAAGAGGGGAATAAAAGTTACAAGTGGGCTTCCTGCACCATGAGAACATCATTCTGTTCGTCATCTCCGCTCAACGGGAGCCGCTAGTCCTCGGCCACCCCCGCTCCGTTACCCATGATCCGGTCATCTCCTGGAGATCTGGCGATATCACGGCTTGGAGTGAGGTATGTTAGGGCAGAGTGCCTCAATTTACCTTGCAAAACGTCTATCTGTGGAGGATGCGCAGGGTGCGGTGTCTACTGTTGTTCCTACAGAGTACCAGGATTACGCGCAGGTGTTCTCCAAGGAGAGGGCTACCGTGTTACCACCGCATCAGGCCTGGGACTGCGCAATTGACCTGCTATCCGGGGCTACACCTCCTAGCGGAAGAATCTACCCTTTGTCACACAGCCGGAACGAGAATCTATGAGCCAAGTATATTGATGAGGCACTACAGCAAGGGCCCATTCGCCCATCTACGTCTCCCGCCGCATCCAGTTTTTCCTTTGTTAAGAAAAAGGGATGGCGGACTGCGTCCTTGTATAGACTATCGAGGTTTGAACGATATTACCATTAAAAATCGTTACCCCTCTTCCTTTGATTCCAGCAGCCCTCGAGCAGGTGGGGCAGGCCTCCATCTACAGTAAACTGGACCTCAGAAGTGCGTACAATCTGGTGCGCATTAGAGAAGGGGATGAATGGAAGACCGCCTCATCACCCGATCGAGGACATTATGAATATTGTGTTTGTCATGCCCTATGGACTGTACCCTCGTAACGCGCCCTCTGTGGTTCCAGGCGTTCATGAATGACATTTTCAGGGACTTGATTGATCGCTTTGTTATAGTGTACATGATGACATCCTAATCTACTCTAACTCTCTGAGTGAACATGGTGTCCCATGTACGACAGGTTCTGGACCGACTCCGACAACACTCTCTGTTCGTGAAGGCCGAAAAGAGTGAATTCCATGTCACTACGATTTCCTTCCTTGGGGCCATACTCACTCCCGACGGGGTAAAAACTGGATGAATCCAAGGTGCAAGCTGTACGAGACTGGCCTCAACCCCAGGGACGGTGAAAGAGCTCCAGAGATTCTTAGGGTTTGCCAATTACTATAGACGGTTCGTGTGCGTAATTTCAACACAAACCGCAGCTCCCCTGTCGGCGATGACCAGCTACAAGGGTCGTGGTCTGAAATGGACGGAGGGGGCAGTGCGGGCTTTTGAGACATTGAAACAACGCTTTTACACCGCTCCCATTTTATGTCAGCCGGATCCTACCTTGCCGTTTATCGTGGAGGTGGACGCCTCGGAGGTTGGAGTTGGAGCCGTGCTATCCCAGCGCCAAGGTGAGCCGCCCAAATCACGACCCTGTGCTTTTTTTTCTAAGAAGCTGAATCTGGCCGAGCGAACTACGACGTGGGAAATCGTGAATTACTGGCGGTGAAGTTAGCACTGGAGGAGTGGAGACATTGGCTGGAGGGAGCAGATCATCCGTTCCGAAGTGCTCACGGACCACCGCAATCTGGAGTATCTTCACAGTGCTAAACGACTGAACTCCCGACAGGCAAGGTTGGTCTTTATTCTTCAATCTGTTCCAATTCACTGTCTCTTATATTCCCGGGTCCAAGAATTGTTAAGGCGGACGCGCTTTCCCGACGGTTCGAGCGCGCGGAAAGACCCGTGGAACCAGAACCTACCCTCCCCATGAGTTGCCGTGCTGGTCCGGTGAGGTGGGCTAATCGATGACACTATTCAGGAGAGCCTCCAAGCGGAACCAGCCCCTCCAGAAACCCCGGTGTCGAAGGTGTTTGTACCAGCTCCGCTTCGACCTCAACTGATGGAATGGTGCACACGTCGCTAGGATCTTGTCATCCCGGAATCACTCGAACTACACGACTCAGATGGCAGTCGAAAATACTGTGGGATTCCCTCACAGATGACGTCAGAGACTACGTATTATCCTGCCCAGTATGTGCTCAGTCCAAGACGCCTCTTGCACTACCGGAGGGTAAGCTGATGCCATTGCCAACTCCTCAATGACCCTGGTCGCACATTGCTATGGACTTTGTTACCAATCTACCAGAATCAGAGGGCCATACTGTAATTCTCGTGGTCATCGATCGATTCTCCAAGATGTGCCGGTTAGTACCCATGACCCCAGTTTACCTAACGCCACTCAGATGGCTGAGACTATGTTAACCAGGTGTTCGGCAGTTTGGTGTTCCGGAGGATATTGTTTCCGACCGGGACCCCAGTTCGTATCCCGGGTATGGAAGGCCTTCTGCGAACGCTTGGGCATCTCGGTGAGCCTCACCTCCGGATATCATCCCCAGGCCAAATGGGCAGACAGAACGGCTCATCCAGGAAATTGGGAAGTATCTACGGCAACAATGTTCGCGGCAGCCGCAAGAGTGGAGCCGATTCCTTCCTTGGGTAGAGTATGCTCAGAACTCACTCATTCACACCTCACTACGTCTAACGCCCTTCCAGTGTGTTCTAGGGTATCAACCACCCCTGTTCCCGTGGGATACCGCACCCGGATGGTACCGGCGGTGGACGAGTGGTTCCGTCGGAGTGCGCAGGTCTGGGAGACGGCCCATCAACATCTCAGTCAGGCCTCACAACAGCAAAAGACCTACGCCGACCGACGCCGGAGACCTACTCCCACTTATCAACCCGGGCAACGAGTGTGGCTGTCTACCCGAGACCTGCGGTTCCAACGGAGCTGGCAAGAAGCTCCAACCCAGGTACATCGGGCCTTTCAAGGTACTGAGACGTATTAACCCTGTCACCTACCGTCTGTTACTCCCTCGACACTACAGGATAAACCCTACGTTCCACGTCTCCCTGTTGAAAGCTGTCCACTATAGCCCCGATGTACCCCCCCAATTGCTCAACAACCTACTACACCACCTTTGGAGGATGAACAGGACACCACCTATACAGTCCACGAGATACTGGAGTCAAGACGGAGACGAGGGGGCATCGAATATCTCGTGGACTGGGAGGGATATGGACCTGAGGAACGGTCCTGGATCCCTGCTAAGGACATACTGGACCCCGCTCTCAAGGCCACCTTCCACGCTGAACACCCAGATCATCCAGGACCCCGACCCAGAGGAAGACCACCCGGTAGAGGTAGAAGGCCGTCAGGAGCCGGCCCTGGGGAGGAGGATAATGTAAGGGATCGGGGGTTGGCTGGGTCTAGACAGAGTCTGACACTTCCCCGATCTACAGAGAGGGGGAGTCATCAGACTCGATCTGGTTCACCTGAGTTCTGAGCACACCTGTCAGTAATTAGTGTAGGATATAAGGTGTGCTCAGAAGCTCAGTTGGTGCGAGGTATTGTTCCATTGTGACTTGCTAAGCGTTTTGTTCAGAGAGAGAGAGAGTTTGTTGTTTTGATTACCCGTGTACCCGACCTGTGCCTCGTTGTTTGACTCCCCGAATTGCTTAATCCTCTGCTTGTCTATCCCAGTGATTACCGTCCTCTGATCCTGTGTCTGTGCCCTCGACTACGACTAAGCCCGCTCCCTTGGTACCTCTGCCTGTCTCTGCCTGGCCCGGTTTTGACCACAGCCCGCCCGACCACGATTAAGCTATTCCCTTGTCTGTACTCTAATAAAGCATCGCTATTCTGCGATTGGATCTTACCACTCTGTCCGAGTATTCATTACACATACACTCAATTAGTATTTGGTAGCATTCCCTTTAAATTGTTTAACTTGGGTCAAACGTTTCGGGTAGCCTTCCACAAGGTTCCCACAATAATTTGGGTGAATTTTGGCTCATTCCTCCTGACAGAGCTGGTGTAACTGAGTCAGGTTTGTAGGCCTCCTTGCTCGCACACACTTTTTCAGTTCTACCCACACATTTTCTATAGGATTGAGGTCAGGGCTTTGTGATGGCCACTCCAATACCTTGACTTTGTTGTCCTTAAGCCATTTTGCCACAACTTTGGAAGTATGGTTGGGGCCATTTGGAAGACCCATTTGCGACCAAGCTTTAACTTCCTGACTGATGTCTTGAGATGTTGCTTCAATATATCCACATAATTTTCCTTCCTCATGATGCCATCTATTTTGTGAAGTGCACCAGTCCCTCCTGCAGCAAAGCACCCCCACAGCATGATGCTGTCACCCCCGTGCTTCACGGCTGGGATGGTGTTCTTCGGCTTGCAAGCATCCCCCTTTTTCCTCCAAACATAACGATGGTCATTATGGCCAAACAGTTATATTTTTGTTTCATCAGACCAGAGGACATTTCTCCAAAAAGTACGATCTTTGTCCCCATGTGCAGTTGCAAACCGTAGTCTGGCTTTTTTATGGCAGTTTTGGAGCAGTGGCTTCTTCCTTGCTGAGCGGCCTTTCAGGTTATGTCAATATAGGACTTGTTGGACTGTGGATATAGATACCTTTGTACCTGTTTCCTCCAGCATCTTCACAAGGTCCTTTGCTGTTGTTCTGGGATTGATTTGCACTTTTCGCACCAAAGTACGTTCATCTCTAGGAGACAGAACGCGTCTCCTTCCTGAGCGGTATGACGGCTGCGTGGTCCCATGGTGTTTATACTTGCGTACTATTGTTTGTACAGATGAACGTGGTACCTTCAGGCATTTGGAAATTGCTCCCAATGATGAACCAGACTTGTGGAGGTCTACAATTTTTTTTCTGATGTCTTGGCTGATTTCTTTTGATTTTCCCATGATGTCAAGCAAAGAGGCACTGAGTTTAAAGGTAGGCCTTGAAATACATCCACAGGTACACCTCCAATTGACTCAAATGATGTCAATTAGCCTATCAGAAGCTTCTAAAGCCATGACATCATTTTCTGGAATTTTCCAAGCTGTTTAAAGGCAAAGTCAACTTAGCGTTCTGACCCACTGGAATTGTGATACAGTGAATTGTAAGTGAAATAATCTGTCTGTAAACAATTGTTGGAAAAATTCCTTGTGTCATGCACAAAGTATATGTCCTAAACGACTTGCCCAAACTATAGTTTGTTAACAATACGTTTGTGGAGTGGTTGAAAAATGAGTTTTAATGACTTCAACCTAAGTGTATGTAAACTTCCGACTTCAACTGTACCACCAAAGGGAGGTGTAATGTAACAATACATTTTTCATGCAGAGGGCTGCTGTGTACCTTGAAAGATGAAAAGGTTCCTGTGGCCCAGCTCATCGATCTGCCCCCCCAATGTAGCACAGGCGTCCTCAAACTGGCCCTGATTGAGTCTCTCCAACCCCTCTGCCAGTGCAATACGCACCTCCTTCATATACATGGGCAGCACCAGAGGAGTGTGTCTGGAGAGGATTCCTGAATAACAACAACACATAATTAATACGTTCTCGGAGACTAAATCTGCATTCTCTTGAAATCCATGCTAAACAGAATAGATGTATAGGTTACATATTTTCAAATGCTAAGTTCTCACTATTTGTGGTAAAAGGCTATATGACAAACGTATACATATTTGAGGTCACCATACAAATGACCTGCTGTAACATTCAGAACAGGTTTCAACTAATGATATCAGATTGATTTAAAAATAATGCAAGGCATGAATACCTTCGCTGCTGGAAGGAAAGCCCAGTAAGAGCTGCTCCTCATAGGTGCGTGTGATTGTCAGTGTGTCCAGCCTATGGCCTCCTGACAGCCACGGCAGGATGAGTGGCGTTATTGGTTGGATGTTGACTGGCAGTGGGTTGGACTCCAAAATAGCCTGAAGACTGATTGGTGTTCCTATGAGTGATTGCCAAAAACACCCAGTTTGGAATGGTCCCTAAGCTATCATCCTCAGAGTGGTCGGTAAGAGTTTGTAGATTCACCTCACTTAACTGTGCAACTCACCTTCTCGTCTATCATTTCTGATTATGTAGAACCCTATAGTGGAGATGGTGACAGGTAGGGACAGGACTTTCCCATGTTTGCTCTCAAACACTGCTCTCTGCTGGCAGAGCAGGGAGTGACCAGTGCGTGCTTTGGGACGTAGGGGTGGAGGTGGTAAAAACATAAAAACTACATAAGAGCTGCACTTAATTTCAAGTGGTATTAATACGTGACTGAGTGAGTAGAGAGATTCTTTCATATACTCTCATAAGAAAAAGCATTGCAAATCAGAACACTTGAAAAAGACTGATTAGGTCGATAAAAGACAGGTCTTTGCAAAGTTTTTTCAAACCTACAGTACAGTATTACAATACAGTCCATTTTTAGAAAGATAAAGTATTTAGAGACATTCATTATTTGAAACCCCGAACCACTGTGCTAAAATAGCTTCAGGCAGTTGATAATATGACTAGGTATCAAAGGAAATAAATCACACTCACTGCGCTTGAGCTGATACTGTCCAAGATTATATTCTTGATGTCTGCAGTGTAGTTTGCTAGTATCCATGTCCATTTTTGCATTCACTGGACAAAAACAATTGGGGGATTTGGAATGTTCAGGAAGGTTAATCAATGATTAAGTGACTTAACAGATTTCCCAGCTCCATTTCCTTGTAACATTTGACTCTAAATACCTGTGTAGCACTGCACTATAGGTAAACATCACACTCAGCTATCTCAGCAGTGCTCTGTGACTCTGTAATGGTATCTACCTTGATTAATTCCACATTTTGTTGTGTTACAGCCTGAATTCAAAATTGATTAAATATATGTTTTTTCTCACCCATCCACACATACAATACCCCATAATGACAAAGAGAAAGACTTGTTTTTAGAAAATAAATATATAATATAAATATCTAACCCTTGAGTCAATACTTTGTAGAAGCGCCTTTGGCAGCGATTACAGCTGTGAGTTTATCTGAGTACGTCTCTAAAAGCTTTCCACACCTGGATTATGTTTTAGGTTATTGTCCTGCTGAAAGGTGAATTCATCTGCCAGTGTCTGGTGGAAAGCAGACTGAACCAGGTTTTCTTCTAGGATTTTGCCTGTGCTTAGCTCCATTCCGTTTCTTTTTTATCCTGAAAAACTCCCCAGTCCTTCACGATTACAAGCATACCAATAACATGATGCAGCCACCACTATGCTTGAAAATATGGAGAGTGGGACTCAGTATGTGTTGTATTGGATTTGCCCCAAACATAACACTTTGTATTCAGGACAAAAAGTGAATTGCTTTGCCACATTTTTTGCAGTATTACTTTATTACCTTGTTGCAAACAGGATGCATGTTTTGGAATACTTTTATTCTGTACAGTCTTCCTTCTTTTAACTCTGTCAATTAGGTTAGTATTATGGAGTATTGCCCAACATAACACTTTGTATTCAGGACAAAAAAGTGAATTGCTTTGCCACATTTTTTGCAGTATTACTTTATTGCCTTGTTGCAAACAGGATGCATGTTTTGAAATACTTTTATTCTGTACAGTCTTCCTTCTTCCACTCTGTCAATTATATTAGTATTGTGGAGTATCTACAATGTTGTTGATCCATCCTCAGTTTTCTCCAATCACAGCCATTAAACTCTGTAACTGAGCAGTTTCCTTCCTCTCCGGCAACTGAGTTAGGAAGGGCGCCTGTATCTTTGTAGTGACTGGGTGTGTTGATACACCATCCAAAGTGTAATTAATAACTTAATTATGCTCAAAGGGATATTCAATATCATCTTTTATATTTTTACCCATCTACCAATAGGTGCCCTTCTTTGCGAGGCATTAGACAACCTCCCTGGTCTTTGTTGTTGAATATGTGTTTGAAATTCACTGCTCGACTGAGGGACCTTACAGATAATTGTATGTGTGGGGTAAATTCAGGCTGAAACACAACATAATTAGGAAAAAGTCAAGGGGTCTGAATACTTTCTGAAGGCACTGTATTCAGGCACTCTTAGAGGAACTATAAAATCTATAAAAAGTGTCTATCATCAAAGTGGCCATGTATATTTTGCACCTGGACTGCGAAGTAGCAGCAAAAGTAGCCAAATTATTTTGCGCTACTTGTTATTTATTGCTACTCCTTGGCAATAAATCAAATGCTTATCAACCACTGGCAATAAAATATTAGTTGAATAACAATGGCATAACAGTGCAATTAGTTCTATGAAGGCTACTGGATACAACAACAGTATACATTACTCTGTTTAGAAGCACCAGGCAAAGAAATCATTTCAATATTCCTTCATCTCCAGAACTCTCGAGTCCTTTAGCCTCTTAAGTCACCCTGTCATACTATCAGTGAGCCATCCCATGTAAATAGCTAAAAAACTGTCAACTGGTCCCAAACTTTACTATTTGACCTTAATGACCTGCACCGCTACTTAGCAGGATGAATTCAACCAATGCAGAGTGCTATGTTAATGCCTGATACCAAGACCTCTGACTGTGAAAAGTTTTCATTGCTGGTGCTGTCAGGATTGTGTCGTCTGGAAAGCAATGCTGCAACTAAAGGGGGAGATGTGCGTCAGCATTAAGCCTTGAGACAGAACGCTTTGCCCTGGCCAGACAAAGAGCAAAGCAAATTTAACGTGACTAATGTATGACGGGAAAGAGGAGAGCTAGGTGAGTGGAAGAGAGAGATGGACATGGGGTGAGATGAATTTCATATTTTAGTCCTAAAATCATGTGCTGCAACTTTTAAAAAGTTCTTAATGTGCGAGAGATATGTTACATCACGCAATGAGTTAGCCTCACATGATGAGTAACCATGCTTGAGATCTACTGCAACTCATAGACTAAAATCTCCTACTAGGTACTTTAATTTATTGTTCAGACGCCCCAATCTTTTTTTCCCAATAACCATTGCAAACACATAATGCAAAGACAAACTCTGTCTTTGTGTACTGTTGTATATTTTCACGCACTTGGAGGAATCTATATATAAATATCAAAGGGGACGTCATGGTTTAAATCTCACGCCCTCGCAGAATCAATGGTGGGATTAGTGCAGCTCAGCACGTGAAACAAGACTTCCCATGGGGCTACACGTGCAGGATATGATCCTGCAGTTTCCTCATATGTAAGTAGCAGTCCTTGATTCTGGGGTCGGATCTGTGTAGGCCTGACGCCACACTGTCTATGGAGGAAGAGAATGTAGTATAAACATATTGTTTGTTTGTCATTGTAGTCTATCTGTGTGGATGCTGCTTCTTCTTCAGGTCTCTCTCTTGCAATAGCAATTACTAACTACCTCAAAAACTGGTTCATGCGACTCTCCCATCAGAGGCAAAGCTGTCAAAGAGAACAGGTAGGTAGCTTAGGGCTGCAGGTAGCTTAGTGGTTAAGAGTGTTGTGCCAGTAACCAAAAGGTTGCTGGTTCTAATCCCCGAGCTGACTAGGTGAAAAATCTGTCAATGTGCCCTTGAGCAAGGCACTTAACCCTAATTGCTCCAGTAAGTCACTCTGGATAAGAGCGTCTGCTAAAAATAGACACTATCAGTTTAAGAGATACATAAAATGTGGATTTGACTTTGCGGAGTATGCTAAGAAATGCCGACAACTGCATAGTCTCTTGTACTTCCACTTCACAGGTGAAGTAGAAACCTACTTTTCTCCTCACACCTTCATCACTATCCTTACCTGTTGATCCAGGGCTCACTAAGTTGACCTGGGACTGAAAGGAATTTCTTGGCATGGGACGTGGAACATTCCCTGATGAAGCCGTATCCTTAGGAAATGAAAAACAACACACAAACGCACAGACAGATTTAAGAGAGCAGGATGTGGCATTCTGCAGTTATAGACTGGTTATATTTGAGTTTAGCCACAAACTAAGCCATTTTACCCTCAATCAAAGCGATAGAATATTATCCATGCCAAATTGTGACAAGGTAAGAATTTCAACGTCTTAATCAGTGAGTCAACATATAGTATCTACATTTTACTATATTCAAATTCACACATTTCGGATGGGCATTTCGAGCCTCCATTTGACTGTCCCCAGACATCCCTTTGATGTTTTCAGTAATCACAGGTGCTCTTTAGTGAAGTACAGTTTAATTGTTATCTTTACAAGGCAACGTGGGGGCTTCCATTTTACATCAGCAGTGACAAAGCATGGAGGGATAACTTTTTACTACTACTGGGTTTTCTAAATGGCCTCTGCTTCTGCACCGTCATGCTCTGCGCAGCTCTTAAATTGGCTCTGTTTAGAAGCTGAAAAGACAACCATCTACTGTCCTCCTTTTCATGAAAGCGGCACTTTCATCCTCCCTTTATTTTACAGCTCAGATGAAAGACTGTAATCTGATTTGGAATAACCTCTGCTTGGATTTTTTCATGCCTTAGCTGGCCACCTTCCAATAAGACCCTGACAACGCAGAAATCTTGCTGCTTTGGCTTTCTTGACAAAAGTGCAGGTAACTCCCCCACTTTGATCTAGTGAGGTGGGTGTGTTGGGGTGACGCAGGGGTATGTTGTGTGAGAGAGTGATATTGGCATGTTGTTTGTGTGTCAGATTCAGGCAGGACACAGCACGTACCTGGCTCTCAGCACCTTTCACTGGGGAAGGATTCCTCTCTTCATGGGCCTCCGTCATCACGTCATTTTCTAAAGCAAAACAAATGACAAAGGAAAGGACATGAATGACAAAATCCAGGCTTTTTAGTTTAATCCATGTCTTTACATTTTTATATGGATGTTGTTCTTTTCAAAATTCATTAATGGTGTTCTTTTCAAATTCTGACTGCAAATTAAATTTGTTGGTCTCATCAGCCATGTTAATAGGGTATAAAAAAAATTAGTTTACACAACTCAGAATAGCCTATTATTATCACAAGAGTTCAGGAGACTTTTGTAACAAAGACGATGATAATAGTATCCCAACATTATCATTAAAATGTGCATTGTGTAAAATGTCTACATGCAAACAGCCCTGAATGTCATTTGATACTATAAAGTTGTTTACTGTCAGTGTCACAGAATCAGCCGAGGCTGCTCCTCCTCCTTGCTCGGGCAGGCTTCGGCGTTCGTCGTCCCCGGAGTACTAGCTGCCACCGATCTATGTTTCTGTGTTTTGACTTGTTTTGTCTTGATTGTGTACACCTGTTTCCTATTATGTTTGTATTGTATTCCCTATTTAACCCTCTGTCGTTCATTGTGTGTTGTGTGTGATTGTTCTCGTCATTTTCGGCAGTTGCTAGTGTTTTGGAGGTTGTTTTGTATTCTGGTTACTTTGTTAGTAAAGTATCGTTTCCAGTAGCTCGGTGTCCTGCGTTTGACTTCGCCTACCGCATTCACGTCGCATTCTGACAGAATCACACACACCTCTCATGGAGTCAGCTGGATCTATGGAGGCACGCGTTGAACACCAAGCGGCCATGATCCAGGCTCTCGGCACCGCCATGGAACGGGTGGTGAACACCATTGAGCGATGGGAAAGAGGGGGTCTACCTATACCCCTCCAACGATACCACCACCATCAGCGATGCCCATCGTTTCACCTCCGGGGTCCAGTGGGATTCGGCTCTCGCTCCCGAGGGCTTATGATGGCACAGCGGCCGGGTGCCAGGGTTTCCTACTCCAGGTTGAACTCTACCTAGCAACCATTCACCCGGCGCCCTCGGGATACGAGAGCGTGTCCGCCCTCATCTCCTGTCTGTCCGGCAAGGCGCTGGAGTGGGCCAACGCCGAGTGGGGTGGGATAGACGCCGCTACGGTCAGCTATGCGGAGTTCACCCGCCGCTTCCGGGCAGTATTCGATCATCCACCAGAGGGTAAAGCGGCGGGTGAGCGTCTATTCCACATTAGACAGGGGAGGAGGAGCACGCAGGAGTTCGCGCTGGACTTCCGGATGCTGGCTGCCAACACGGGATGGAATGAGAGGGCCCTCATCGACCACTATAGATGTAGCCTGAGGGAGGACGTGCGTCGGGAATTGGCCTGCAGGGACACCAACCTCAGCTTTGATCAACTGGTGGACATGTCGATTCGCCTGGATACCCTGTTGGCTACCCGCGGACGTCCGGATTCGGGGCCGTCCATTCCATCCCCCAGCACTTCCGAGCCGACCCCTATGGAGCTCGGGGATGCTGGTGCTAGGGAGACCAGGAGGGAGGCCGTCCCCTGCACCAACTGTGGCCGCAGAGGACACACTGCTGGTCGGTGCTGGGAGGGTCTCCTAGGAATCGAGGAAGTGGGCGACGCACTGATGAGTCATTCCAGGTGAGTAGGCACCCAACTCACCCAGAGCTCTCTGTTGATCATATGTGTATTAAAGTGGTGTTTCCCGAGGTTTCTCCTCACTCCCAGCATAAGGCGCTAGTAGATTCATGCGCAGCTGGGAAATTTTATCGATCGCCAGTTCACCTATAAGTTAGGGATTCCTATCGTACCTGTTGATATGCCCTTCCCTATTCATGCCCTAGATAGCTGCCCTTTGTTTGTCAGGATTGATTAGGGAGGTCACGGCGCCTCTCCGGATGAAAACGCAGGAGGGTCATGAGGAGATATTACGTTGTGTATTTGATTGATTCTCCTGCGTTTCCCGTGGTGTTGGGGCTTCCCTGGTTAACATCTCATGACCCCAACATTTCCTGGCAGCAGAGAGCTCTCAAGGGATGGTCTGATCAGTGTACTGGGCGGTGTGTAGGTGTTTCCATAGGGGCAACGACGGTGGAAAGCCCGAAACCAAGTTCCCACCTTGCACATTTCCACTTGAGTATGCCGATTTGGCACTCGCCTTCAGTAAGAAGAAGGCGACTCAATTACCACCTCATCGACAGGGGGATTGTGCATAGACCTCCAAGTAGGCGCTGTGCTTCCACGTAGTCACGTGTATCCTCTGTCTCAGGAGGAGACGGCCGCTATGGAGACCTACGTCACCGAATCTCTGAGACAGGGTTACATACGGCCGTCCACTTCCCCTGCGTCCTCAAGGTTCTTTTTGTGAGAAGAAGGATGGGGTTTACGCCCCGTGTATTGATTACCGTGGTCTAAATCATATCACAATCAAATACAGCTTATCCTCTCCCTCTGATTGCTAGTATGACGGAGTCATTACACGGGGCGCGATTCTTCACAAAATTGGGATCTCAGGAGCGCGTACAACCTGGTGCGCACATTAGGGAGGGAGATGAGTGGAAGACAGCATTCAGTACCACCTCGGGTCACTATGAGTACCTCGTCATGCCATACGGTTTAATGAATGCTCCTTCAGTCTTCCAATCATTTGTGGACGAGATTTCCCGGGACTTGCATGGACAGGGTGTTGTGGTATATATTGATGACATTCTAATATACTCCGCTACACGAGCCGAGCATGTGTCCCTGGTGCGTTGAGTGCTTGGTAGACTGTTGGAGCATGACCTGTATGCGAAGGCGGAGAAATGTCTGTTCTTCCAGGAGTCCATCTCCTTCCTGGGACATCGGTTGTCCGCGTCAGGGGTAGAGATGGAGATTGACCGCGTTTCTGCCGTGCGTAATTGGCAGACCTCCCACCACGGTTAAAGGAGGTGCAGCGCTTCTTGGGTTTTTCCAATTACACCGGAGGTTTATCCGGGGCTTTGGACAGGTAGCAGCTCCCATTACCTCTCTGCTAAAGGGGGGTCCGGTGCGCCTGCAGTGGTCAGCTGAGGCGGACAGGGCGTTTTTAAACGTCTGAAGGACCTGTTTACCTCGGCTCCGGTGCTGGCGCACCCGGATCCCTCTTTGGCATTCCAGGTGGAGGTGGACGCTTCCGAGGCTGGGATCGGCGCTGTGCTGTCTCAGCGCTCGGGTACGCCACCTAAACGCCGCCCCTGTGCTTTCTATTCTAAGGAGCTCAGTCCGGCGGAGCGCAATTATGACGTGGGGGACAGGGAGCTGCTAGCTGTGGTTCAAGCCCTGAAGGTGTGGAGACATTGGCTTTGAGGGGGCTAAAACACCCTTTTCTCATTCTGACTGACCATCGTAACCTGGAGTACATACCGGGCAGCGAGGAGGCTGAACCCTCACAAGGCAAGGTGGTCTATGTTTCTCTCCCGCTTTGTATTTAAGCTCACCTATAGACCAGGGTCCCCAAAACGCTAAGGCAGACGCCCTGTCCCGACTATATGACACAGAGGAGAGGTCCATTGAGCCCACTCCCATACTCCCGGAGTCTTGTCTGGTGGCAACCGGTGGTGTGGGAGGTTGATGCGGAAATTGAGCGGGCGTTACGTTCCGATCCTACTCCCTCCACAGTGTCCAGAGGGTCGGAGGTACGTGCCGCTCGAGGTTCGCGATCGTTTGATATACTGGGCTCACATGTCACCCTCCTCTGGTCATCCGGGTATTGGTCGGACAGTGCACTGCCCTTAGTGGGAAGTACTGGTGGCCAACTTTAGCGAAGTACGTGAGGGTTTATGTTTCCTCCTGCTCGGTGTGCGCCCAGGTGTAAGGCACCTAGACACCTGCCCAGGGGGAAGTTACAACCCCTACCCGTTCCACAACGGCCGTGGTCTCACCTATCGGTGGATTTTGTCACGGACCTTCCCCCCTCCCAGGGGAACACTACGATCTTGGTCGTTGTGGATCGGTTTTCTAAAGCCTGCCGTCTCATTCCCCTGCCAGGTCTCCCTACTGCCCTACAAACTGCTGAGGCCCTGTTTACACACGTCTTCCGGCACTATGTGGTGCCTGAGGATATAGTGTCTGATCGGGGTCCCCAGTTCACCTCTAGAGTCTGGAGGGCGTTTATGGAACGTCTGGGGGTCTCGATTAGCCTTACCTCAGGTTTTTCACCCCGAGACTAATGGGCAGGTGGAGAGAGTGAACCAGGATGTGGGTAGGTTTTCTGAGTCGTATTGCCAGGACCGGCAAGAGGAGTGGTCGGGATATATTCCCTGGGCAGAGATAGCCCAAAACTCACTCCGCCATTCGTCCACTAACCTTACGCCTTTCCAGTGTGTGCTAGGTTATCAGCCGGTTCTGGCACCCTTGGCATCAGAGCCAGACCGAAGCCCCTGCGGTGGACGAGTGGTTTCGTCGCTCAGAAGAAACTTGGAACGCTGCGCATGTCCATCTGAAGCGGGGCTATCAGGCGGAAAAAGGCAAGCGCGCGATCGCCACCGCAATGAGGCTCCGTGTATGCACCGGGAGATCGGGTCTGGCTCTCGACCCGAAACCTGCCCCTTCGCCTGCCCTGCCGGAAGCTGGGTCGGCGGTTTTTTGTGGGGCCATTTAAAGTCCTGAGGAGATTGAACAAGGTATGCTATAGGTTACAACTGCCCATTAATTACCGCATTAAACCCCTCGTTCCATGTGTCTCTCCTCAGGCCGGTGGTGGCTGGTCCACTCCAGGAGAGTGAGGTACGAGAGGCTCCTCCGCCCCCGTTGGACATCGAGGGGGCTCCGGCGTACTCAGTCCGTTCATCTTGGATTCGAGGCGTCGGACGGGGGGCCTGCAGTATCTCGTGGAGTGGGAGGGGTACGGTCCGGAGGAACGGTGGGCTGGGTCCCCAGGAGGGACATCCTAGATCCCTCCATGTTGAGGGACTTCCACCGGAGTCATCCGACTCGCCCTGCTCCGCGTCCTCCTGGCCGTCCCCGAGGCCGGGGTCGGCGCACGGCTGGTACCCCCGCGCGTCAAACGGGGGGGGGGGTACTGTCACGGAAATCAGCCGAGGCTGCTCCTCCTCCTTGCTCGGGCAGGCTTCGGCATTCGTCGTCCCCGGAGTACTAGCTGCCACCGATCTATGTTTCTGTGTTTTGACTTGTTTTGTCTTGATTGTGTACACCTGTTTCCTATTATGTTGTATTGTATTCCCTATTTAACCCTCTGTCGTTCATTGTGTGTTGTGTGTGATTGTTTCTCGTCATTTTCCGGCAGTTGCTAGTGTGCGGGTATTCCCTCCCTCTTTGGAGGTTGTTTTGTATTCTGGTTACTTTGTTAGTAAAGTATCGTTTCCAGTAGCTCGGAGTCCTGCGTTTGACTTCGCCTACCGCATTCACGTCGCATTCTGACAGTCCAGAGTCCACTTTTAGATCCAAACAGCAGCGTTTTCCTGACTCACTATTAGTTCTTGCTCACAGAAGTTGAAAAAATATAACAAATAAAAACAATATTTCACATCCCTGTCAAGTCACTTTCTGAAATAACTCTCAACCCACCCCCAAAAAAAACCAAAGAACCACACTCCCCATACAAACACCAGTAGATTCCATGGTAAATCTGTACAGGGTTTAATGGTTTTTATTTTAAAACTTTCACTCTTGAGAAGAGAAGTGAAACACTCATTATGTTACCACACAGACAAGAGCAGTATACATGCCATTCCCTTCACAAGTATACTGTTTGACATCAGCAATTCTGACCTATCTAGTACAATGTCATGTCTTAACACAGCGTTCGTGAACATTGGCTGGACATTGGCTAATGCTCATCAAAAAGTGAGCAATAAAAAAACGACACACAACCTTTGAATAAAACATATTTGTAGTTTTTGTACTTCAATGCTTGAGTCTCCAGTACGTTGTTTACTGGAGTTGATGTCTATACTGTTTGATTGGAACATTCCAGACAGAGGAATGCAGACAGCATTTTCCTCTGACCCAAGAATGGGGGTAAAGAGAGGAGTAGCCTTTCTGAGAAGACTATTACAACCACCTGTAAACACATGGGTTGTGAAAATATCATGCATATACAGTGGGGGAAAAAAAAGTATTTAGTCAGCCACCAATTGTGCAAGTTCTCCCACTAAAAAGATGAGAAGAGGACTGTAATTTTCATCATAGGTACACGTCAACTATGACAGACAAAATGAGAAAAAAAAATCCAGAAAAATCACATTGTAGGATTTTTACTGAATTTATTTGCAAATATGGTGGAAAATAAGTATTTGGTCAATAACAAAAGTTTCTCAATACTTTGTTTATATACCCTTTGTTGGCAATGACACAGGTCAACGTTTTCTTTAAGTCTTCACAAGGTTTTCACACACATTGTTCCCAGCCACGTTTCATCTTCAATGCCCTTGCTGATGGAAGGAGGTTTTCACAAATATCTCACGATACATGGTCCCATTCATTCTTTCCTTTACACGGATCAGTCGTCCTGGTCCCTTTGCAGAAAAAACAGCCCCAAAGCATGATGTTTTTCCAACCCCATGCTTCACAGTAGGTATGGTGTTCTTTGGATGCAACCTCAGCATTCTTTGTCCTCTAAACACGACGAGCTTGAGTTTTTACAAAAATTCTATTTTTGGTTTCATCTGACCATATGACATTCTCCCAATCCTCTTCTGGATCATCCAAATTGCACTCTAGCAAACTTCAAGACGGGCCTGGACATGTACTGGCTTAAAGCAGGGGGGACACGTCTGGCACTGTAGGATTTGAGTCCCTGGCGGCCGTAGTGTGTTATGATGGTAGGCTTTGTTAACTTTGGTCCCAGCTCTCTGCAGGTCATTCACTAGGTCCCCCCCGGTGTGGTTCTGGGGATTTTTGCTCACCGTTCTTGTGATCATTTTGACCCCACGGGTGAGATCTTGCGTGGAGCCCCAGATCGAGGGAGATTATCAGTGGTCTTGTATATCTTCCATTCCTAATAATTGCTCCCACAGTTGATTTCTTCAAACCTATTGCAGATTCAGTCTTCCCAGCCTGGTGCAGGTCTACAATTTTGTTTCATTCTGGTTGTCCTTTGACAGATCTTTGGTCTTGGCCATAGTGGAGTTTGGAGTGTGACTGTTTGAGGTTGTGGACAGGTGTCTTTTATAATTGATAACAAGTTCAAACAGGTGCCATATAATACAGGTAACGAGTGAGAGGACAGAGGAGCCTCTTAAAAGAAGAAGTTACAGGTCGTGTGAGAGCCAGAAATCTTGCTTGTTTGTAGGTGACCAAATACTTATTTTCACCCATAATTTGCAAATAAATTCATTAAAAATCCTACAATGTGATTTTCTGGATTTTTTCTATCAATTTTGTCTGTCATAGTTGACGTGTACCTATGATGAAAATTACAGGCCCTCTCTAACTTTTTTAAGTGGGAGAACTTGCACAATTGGTGGCTGACTAAATACTTTTTTCCTCACTGTGTAAAAAAAAAAAAACGTACACTGTCATGCATGCATATAAAGGTTAAATACACTGTTGCATGTTTCATTTCTTTAATAAGACAAGTTATAATAAATACACTCATGGACTCGGACTGGTCTTTTGTATGGCAATTATTTCACTGTGTTTGTCAGCTAAACAACCAGTACCAATGGCACATCAATTCATCTGGACTTGATTTTGCCTCCTTTCCCTCACCATGTTGTCGGCCCTACAACAGCAGTCCACACATGCTTCTGTTTTAATGACCGAACGTCTGGTTAAAGTAGATCCTCCTCAGTTCCACGATCCCACTCAGCTCCTTATTATAGCACTTTGAGGCAAACACCCACAATCAAAATCCCCATAGGCCAAAAATCACAGGGTGATAAAAGCCACATCGTTAAACATCACTGAAACAGTTCTCATACAAACAATGAGATGCTCCTGCAATGTAGCCTACCTCTCATGTCCTCCTCCTTATTTGGCTCCAGTAATTTGTTGCCATCCAAAACCATACTTTTTCCTTCATTTGCATCGTAGGGAAGGGGTTCTCTGGAAACTGGAAAAACAAAAGATTTCAGATAGATGGTCATATAACTTTGTATATTTTCTGTCAAACAATATGATTGATTCATCGTGGCAACCAAATGACGATGGTCTCTCTCTCAATAGGTAAGACAAACAAGGTGTCACAACCAAATGAAAACAAGCAAATTATTGATATGTTTTGTCATTAATGGATCAAGTGAAGGACAAAGAAACAAACTTGAATAGCACACAGTTTGTGGGACCACCAGGAAGAGTAGATGTGATATTACAGAACAGCTAATGGGAGATCAAAAATAAACATCAAATCAAACATTGACTTGGTTCAAAACCAAGTTTTAAACAAAATGCTGTGCCTGACTAACCCTGTTCTAAATGCATTAGGCCCTTAGAAACTCCACTAAGACTAGTCAAGTCATGATTGAGGGATAAGGGATGGAAATGTCCGGTCTCTAGGTGAGTTAGTGACATGGTGATCTGTCATCAGCATCTCCACTTAAAGCAGCACATGGGCTGCAAGTTGCCTTTGGTGTGGGCAGCCTAGCCTTCTGTTAACCTCCACTGCAATCTGCCACACCTCATGTTAACATTAATGGAACGTGACAGCAAACAAGGCACGCTCAGATGAGACGTGCAAATGTACCAGTTTCCTATGACTGGCAAAAATTTATAACTGGCAAATATGTAAGCTATTGGGTCGTTCCACGAAATGGGTGTCTTTTGCTTCCTTTGATTTTTTTTAGTAGAAGCTTGTGTCACTCATTGAATTTTTAAAAGGCTCTGTTATATTAGATTAAGTGCCCTTTAATATAGACCAGATGGAGAATCTGTAAATTTAGCATTTGACATGTCCCTCCGTCAACCGTGTCACATGTATAAGAAGATTTTAACACACTTAACCCCAAAATTTCCCCTAAGTTTCACCATCATTGTAAAGTCCCCCCTAGTTATTGGTTGCTTTGACAAAAGTATTTCTGAAGATTGTTGTTTATTTTAATGTGATTAGTGATTCATTTTACGTCTGTCCATAATTTTAAGATCAAAAACCCTGTTAAGTGAACGAAATTCTCATTTTAATATGGTGAAACTATTTATTTGTAAAATATTTGGTTTATAAGAAAATTGAACATCTAATAGTCAAATCATAGTGTAAAAAGCAGTGTGAACTGGTTCTGGTTCTACTCTTTTTGGCAATTTTCTGGAGGTTTTGTGGTGAAAAAACGGAACGGGTCGAGCATAACCACAATCAACCCTGTTACCCATAGATAGACAGGCTAGAAATGTTTTAAAACAATTACATTTTTTGGTGAAAGCTTGCATTTAAATTGCCACTCCCTGTTTCACACAACAATCTTCCATTCCCCTATGTCACAAGGGGGATTGCTGGCTGATTTAAAGATGAAATCGTCAACCCTGTAATTCATTGACGAACTTAATACCCACTGAGCACAGACGTCAATTCAACGTCTATTCCACGTTGTTTTCAACATCATTTCATTCAAATGACGTGGACAAAACGTTGATTCAACCAGTGTGTGCCTAGTGGGTAGGCACTTACTATAGTGATTTTTTAAACATTTCATCTTTGAGATGGTTAAACAAGTTTCTTATGATGTTTGAACATGTGCTCTTATGACAGAATGTTTAAAATTAAGGTGACATCAAAAGTTTTTTGGGGACCAAGTTACACCTTCTCAAAGGCCACCGAATGGTTGAAAACACCCTATTGCTTTTCCTGACATCTGACTATAAGAATCCCAAAGTGGTGAAATATAGTTCTTACCATAGATTATAAGTATTTTCCTCTTGTGTCTTGGCTTGGAGTGATTTCCATTGAGGGGACAGACTTCACTGGATACTTGGTCCACAATATTTTGTCAACGTCTTTTGGTCAACTTCTGAGATGAATGCAAACAGGGTAGCCCAGGTAGGGTTAAAACACTTTCGGGAGTCTCGCTGCTCCAGTACTCTGTGTGTGAGTGTGTGTGCCTGTGTGTTTTTATGCTGCTTGCTACTCGAAGTTTCTGAATGAATAGGAAGAACTTAAAGGGGACCACAGTAGGAATTCTGAACCCACTCAACTGCAAGAAAAGGCAGTCATAGGTATTTGGGGGGGTGGGGGGGGGGGGGGGGGTGGGATGGAGATACCATTATAGAATTTGAACATGCTGTAAACACTTGAAGTTTAGGGGCACATAAGGACTGCATAACACATACCCCCATAACCAATAACATAAATCATTTACTAAATGCTTACTTTCAGAAACCTGCAAGTTTCTGTTAAAGTTATGTCACAGTATTTCATTATACTGCAGCTGTTTATAGGTAGCCTAATTTCATAACTGCTTGTGTTGTGTACTGCTCATTAATGTGTTATGTGGTTTTTATGAATTAAGTTATTATGTAGCAGCTCTTCAACTAAAGTGATACAGAACATGTTGAAGTATATTAGTCATAAAAAGTGAGCAGATGTTATGTGGGATAATTGTTGTGTAATAATTTCGCAGAATGTCTTCACAAAAAACAGAAACCATTTAGATAGTTTTCACTTGAAATTACAAGAAATTAAACTACTCAACTCAAGCTAAAATAATTAAGAGCAACTTGAATGCAAGCTGATGCAGTCATGATTTGAAAACCATTGCGCAGGTACTAAGGCGCCCAGAGTTAAAACACTGATGGAGACAAGTGTTGCCATGCGCAGCACAGTTAGCAGTGTTTAACGTTTTTGACCGAACTGTGCATTGAAGTGACGTTACTGAGATTAAATCAATAATTTTTAATAGTCACTGAGATTCCTTGATGTTCACCAAAATCCGTTCTCATGTTTAAACAACGGACACAATATTTCAGGTATAAAAAATGTAGCTAACCTTCTGTTGGAGACTGTCCCCATCATCACATGAGTTTGAGGGACATTTAGTTCTGGAGAGTAAATTACTCTGGAAAGCAATAAAATGCCCAAAAAGTACAAAAAACTGTTGGGCTGTGCTAAAACAAGCACGCGGCGAGGCTAACAGCTTTACTAGCAGCCAGAGGTTTGGTTACGCTAATTGACTCAAATAATTGTCATGCAGACCCATGGCTACTACTTACTAACACTACTTACCGTACGTTCTAAACATGTTGTGTCCCTCTCCTTTCCTCAGAATAAAAATGTAGGCCTACAGAAGCCCAACATTCTCGTAGCTCGAGACAATGACAGAGTGTGACAATTTCAGTGCACGCGAAGCCTGGATCTAAACGGGAACACGATTACAGGTGCACACTTTTTGTATGAGCCAAACTGATGGCAAAAGAAGCTCCGCTAGTAAAGACTAATTAGTATTTTGTAAAAACAAAAAAAGAGATACTGTATATCATAATAAATAAGAAAGATACTGGCAGATCAATATAATGTCCTTGTAGAATCTAATTACATTTAGAGGATTCTAAATTAATATATATATTTGTTAAGGGGTTTTATACAGCTGGGAGAACCTATTCAAAAGTAAGTAAAGACATTTCGAAAATGTGAGAAAAAAACGATGTATTATTAGCTAACTAGCTACAATGGCAGGCTAACTCAAACGAGCTGCTAACGTAGCTCCAGTAGCTAGCTACACTAGTATTACTTTCTTAGCTACAGTATAACACATCGCTCTCTGGCATATTAAATAATTTATGCAGCAGGCATACAATGTACATATTTGGGACTCACCTGTGTTCTGTGCTGTGCTCAATTGAAATTGAGTGGCAGTCCTTGGGGAAAAATGTTGTCATCAAAACTTTGTCAAAGTCCTGGCATTCTCTGGGTTTATGGTGCCTTTCAATCACAATACATTTGAAGATTTGTTGGAAAAGTCATTCCAGGTGAAGCTGGTTGAGAGAATGCCAAGAGTGTGCAAAGCTGTCATCAAGGCAAAGGGTGGAAATTTGAAGAATCTCAAATATAAAATATATTTGATTTCGTTTAAACACTTTTTTGGGTTACTACATGATTTCCATATGTGTGATTTCATAGTTTTGATGTCTTCACTATTATTCTACGATGTAGAAAATAGTACAAATAAAGAAAAAACCCTTGACATGAGTAGGTGGCGGGTCCAAACTTTCGAATGGTACTTTAGATCACTTGTTGGCCTAATCCCTCTGTACTGGTACAGATCTCTGACGACTCTACCCACTTGACCCCATCTTCCATCTACGTTCTTCACTGCCTCAGCAAAGTATAAACAACTTCTGCACACTACTTTACCTGGAAGCCTACAAACCTGCCTCTCTCGACATGGACTGTGCTGATCACCAGCCCCATGGGCACCCCCTACAATTAGCAAATACCACTACTTTCCCACAATCGCCTACACATTCCTTTTCTTCGATGCCCTTCTGCAGACCTTCTCACACACTTGAAACTCTCATCATCCTACACATGCGCACATGCCCATACGTTTGACACTGTACACACCGAAAGTATTCGGCATCATAGGCTCATACCAGGATAACTCATATATCACTAACTTCACTTTGTGGGCCAAAGACTCAACTCAAAACTCAAAAGAACAGGACAATTGACTTATTGGTTCCCCAATCTCGCCAACATTGTTTGCGTCGTACCAAAACGACGAGCACATTCACAAAACACCGGCGACATCTATCCATTATCAGTTGTCAACGTCAAAATTACATTAATCGCTACCCCCAAGTAATCACTCCTTTCAATGGCGACCTTTTCTTGAGATGCAAAAACAATTCAATTTGTTTTTTTACTTGCCACCCATTTGTTTAACCCCGAGGCATTCTCCCTCTGGCCAGCAGAAACACAAAACAATATCACTAAACCACTTCTGGTACCCCCAACGATTTCCCACTATACCCAAACTCTTTTTTTCACCCACCCTAACCACAAATGGTCACCCAAAAGGAAGGGTCCATTTTTTCAAAAAACTTCACTTACTGACAGCTATTTTTATCCTGACCCTCGGTGCAAGCCTGGGGCTCCGGGTACTTCCCCTCACTCCCCACCTCCGATCTTCCGCTCTTTTACTTCCATTTCTCCTCCTGTTTTAGAAACTCTGAAATTTTTCACCATTCTTCTTTAACAAACCTTCCCCCTTTTCCCCCGCCATTTTAAACCGACTAAGCTACAATTTTCCCTCCCCTTCTTTTAGCCCTCCCTGTTCTCTTTTTACCCCCTTTCCCCTCCTCCGTCTCCTTAGATAATACTGCACTTCTCCTAAAATACATCTTGCTCTTGCTTTAAAGGGGACGCCTTTTACGGGTTTCCCCAGCAAATTTTTGTCTAAAGTATTCCCACCGTATCTGATTCGCCCCGGGGGACCGGGCATCAACGCCTATTCTCAATTTTCATCTTGTTTTTGGCTAACCTTTCGAAAAGTTCAGCGCTCTCTCGCCTCGCATCGCCCCCAAAACGTACGTACACACCCCGTTTTTTTTAATCCCCACCGGCTGGCTTTCCCCAACAGCGTCAAATTGTCGGGGAACCACTCTATATTTTGGTCATTGCACAGCGGTCGGCGCGGGGTTGTTTGCATAAATTTGGGGAAAAGCTAAATTTTTTTCACGCCCCCCACGCAGTTCGAGCCCCCAACATCCCCCCCCCACTCTGCTTCCCCCCGTTTCCTTCTTTGAAAAAAAGGGGAACGGTGTCGCTTTTCCCGCACCCCCAACAGAGGAAAGGGGCCCAATGCGGGCTTGTGCAGTATAGCTCCAAGGTGCTGAGTTGAAAAAAGCAAAGTCTTTTTGGACAAGGTTTGGAGCTGGTAGGGGACATCTTGGAAGTTTCATGATCTGTTTTATTACGTGTTGCCCTTACAAAAACATTTCGGATTAAAAAATAAAATCGCATCATGGCCATATGTTCTTCTGCGGGGCTCCGGATCCTGAGAGAAGATTGTCAAGGTGCTGGGCCCAAAAAACCGGAGCAGGTGTTATACAGGTTAAAGAAAGAGGTTCTGGATACATCATGGAGGACTTTTATTTCGGGTCTTTCCCACCTTTACAGTTTTGGTTGACTTCAGACTCTATGGAAAACGCTCAGAAAAGATGTACCCTATTTTATTAATCCCAAAAGGGGACTTTTGTTTGACAGCTGATTCATACACCAATGAATACACAATTTGGAAAACCCTATACCCTTTTAAAATCAAGGCCCCCGAACCGTTCCACGCATTTTTGAATTTTTCCTCTCTATCAGGGATGATTTAGATCTGGAACACCAGGTGTGGAATAAATTTTATCAGGTAAAACAGAAAACAGCACCCCGGGACCCGTAGGGTAAGATTGAGTACCCTGCCCTATGGATTCTATAAGGTTTTTTAACTGGTAGTGCTCTGAAAATTTTATTTTTCCCCCAAAATGTTTAAAAACCCTTTTTATGAGGCCATCCCCTCTTCCTCAGAAATAAATTTTTGTCTTTTCATCTTTTGCCTGTGTTTTTGTTTTTTTTTAAAAAAAAATTCAACACCAATGAGTCTTGATTTTTATTTAAGTTTCTGTTCATCTGAAAAGTTCTCCCCAAATTTCCCCCCTTTTCAGTCCTCTACCTTTGTCCCGAGGTAGTCTGGGTTATATTTTTTCAAAAACATACGGGCCCAAAAGTATGGGGAAACCTGCTTGTCGAACACTCATTCCAAATCATGGGCAAATATGGATTTGGTCCTCCCTTTTGCTGCTATAACGTTTCCACTTTTTGGGGGGGGCATCCATAGGTTGGAACATGCTGTGGGGACTTGTTTCCCATTCAGCCACAAGAGCATTAGTGAGCGGGACTGATGGGGGGCCGATTAGGCCGGATCGCACGGCTTTCCCAAATTCATCCCAAAGGGTGTTCTAGGGGGGTTGGGGTCAGGGCTCTGTGCAGGCCAGTCAAGTTTTTCCACACCGATCTCGACAAACCATTTCTGTAGGGACCTTGCTTTGTGCACGGGTTTTTGTCATGCTGAAAAAGGAAAGGCCTTTCCCCAAAAACTGTTCCACAAAGTTGGAACCAAGAATCATCTAAAATTTTATTGTATGCTGAAGATTTCCCATTTTTTGGAACAAGGGGGCCCTAGCCCAAACCCAGAAAACAGCCCCAGACCATTATTCCCCCTCCACCAAACTTTAAATTTGGGGCACTATGCATTGGGCAGGTACGTTTCCTGGTACCCCCCAAACCCCAGTTTTGTCCGTGGACTGAAAATGGTAAAACGTGTTTTCATCCTCCAGAGAACGCATTTCCCCCTGTTCCAGATTTCCAAAATGGCGGCGAGCTTTACACCCTTCCAGCCGATGTTTTGGATTGCGCAAGTGATTTTAGGTTTGTGTGTGGCGCGGGGCAGGGAAAACCCCCATTCATGAAGCTCCAACAAACTTTATTGGGGGATGTTGCTTCCAGAGGCATTTTGGAACAAAGTAGTAAGTGTTGAACCGGGACAGAAAAATTTTAATGTTCAGCACTCTGTGGTCCCATTCTGTGGGGCTTGTGTGGCTACCACTTCGCGGTGAGCTGTTTTTGCTCCTAGCGTTCGACTTCCAGCCTTACATTTGACCGGGCAGACTAGCGGGGAGAAATTTGACGAACTGACTTTTGGGAAAGGGGCACCAAAGGGGGCCCGTTGAAAGTCATTTTGCGCTATTCAGTACGGGCCATTCTACGCCAATGTTTGTTAGGAGTTTGCAGGGCTGTGTACTAAATCCATAATTTGAAGGGGTGTCAACAATTTTGGGCTTTGGGGTGCATTTTAGATTTTTTTTTGCATGCTTTTTGTTGCCCCAAAATGTTGTTATTTTTATTTTCTTGGAGCTCATGTAGGTATTTTTTTCTGCATTTTTATTGCGTAGCTGTGGGTAAATGAAAGAGGAAAGTGAAAATGAAAAATCAATGACCCCACCTGCCCTGGGGTTTGGGACAGGGGGACAAGGCATCAGCCTAAAACCCTATCTTTTAATCATGCTTTTGGGATGAATGTTGCTTCCCAAAAGGGAATTACCCAAAAGTACCTTTTATTTGAATGCCCTTTACTAATTTAAATGGTATTTAGCCTAACATCAAATATGTAATTAATTTACCCCCAGTACAGGAGTCCAAAATGTCACTTTATTATTTTCATGCACTGGTTCCCAAAAAAGTGCAGATTGACCGTTAGTGTTTTTTGGATCCAGATTGCAAATTAAATTAGTATAATCTGTTTATTCCCCTTACGGGTAATCCGTTACTCCCCAACCTGTCGCTCCAGAGGCCCAATAAGGGTCCAGCCCTCTCGGAAGCGGAGAGCTTGCCCACGTGCAGGGTCTCCATACCGGGTCCGTCTCATGCTGGCTCAACTGTGTACAACAGGTCCCCGTCTCTGCTCCCTCTCAAAGGCCTGGGAGTATGGCCCAATTGAGCAGGCAGGAAGGAGCACACCTGGCCACACTCATCCTGTAGATTTGAGGGCCCCTTGTAAGGGGCAGAAGATGGGGTGCCGTGAGCCGCCCGAGTAGGCTGGGAATTTTTCCAATGAGGAGGAAGGGGGGGGAAATTTTTTGTCTAGCTATTTGTAAATCTTGTGGTTTTGGGGTAGAGGTGGGGGGCTGCTGCTTTTTTCGTAAAATAGGGGGACTTGGGTTTTTCAAACAAAGGTGTGGTAGAGGGGATTTTTCCCCTGGTTTTTCGGTCAGTAGATTTGGGTTCACCCCCCATGTATTGGCCATTGTCAACAACTCTTGCTTATTCAAAAAGGTGATATCTGAGAGGCAAAATAGGTTTTTTGTTTTTTTGAACTTTACTCTGCAATGCCAAATTTGGATATTATGTGCTGTAAAATCAAAAAAGCTAGTGAGGGGCACAAACAATTTTGTTTGATAGCAACTACAGGGGCCCCCGGGTTTGTACTTGGGCCCTTTACATTTCTGATTTCTAAATTCAAGGGGCAGACTCCCATGCAATCCGCATCAATTTTTTTTGCTTCATTTTAACTGATTTGGGTATATGGCAAAACCAAATTTTCTAAAACGGAGTAAACCAGTTTAGTCCCTGCCTCTTCAAATTGGCCAGCTCCCAAAACCCAAAACCCGCATGAAGTCTCCCCAAATTTAAATCAAATCAAATGTTATTTTCACAAAAGTTTTTGCAGATTTTATAGGGGTGTGCGAAATGCTTGCGCTTCAGTCCAACAGTGAGTAATATCTAAAAATTTCACAACATATACCCAAACACCAAAAAGTGGCCTTTCTTTTGTGGTCCTTTGTCATCCTAGGGGGTTTGAGTGACATTCGATATTGGCGGTCTCCCCGGTCAGTAAGAGTCGTTTTCCCCCTCGCCGGTCTGTAGCTTTGTTGTCCCCAATGTCTGTGTTGACCTTGTTCTTATAACCGCGTTTTTAAAAAATTTTAAGGAGGGAAGCAATGACGCTCACTGTGTCCCTCGCCATAAAGCCAAAATTAAACCCCTTTTTTTTCCTCCTTAAAATTTTCCCTTTTCAACTTTTTTGGCATGGTCAATAGTTATTTTTTGATTTTTATTTTTGAGGTCTATTAGCACTTTTTTTTGCCATCCAGCAGGCCTATTCAAGAGGATAGTGATGACCACGCAGTGGTTTTTATATTTTTTCCCCGTTAAATAAGTTTTGGTTCAGGGATCCCCTAATCGTACCTAATTCTAAAGAGGTGTGCCGGGTTTTGGAATTCACAGACATGGAATGGAATGGCTGTCATAATTAGAGATGCTGATTAAGAAAAATTTTGCAGGGTCTCTCTTTTTTTCCCACAGCTTATATGGACAATATTATAGAATAGAATGATTATATACATATGGGATGAGTAGTGTAAGATATGTAAACTTTTATTAAGGACTGTGTTCCATTCTTAAATGGCCAGTGATTCAATAGGCGCAGCAGCCTTAATGTGCTAGTGATGGCTATTTAAACAGTTGAGGGCTTGAGATAGAAGCTGTTTTATTTTCTCGGCCCCAGCTTTGTGCACCTGTACTGATCTCGCCTTCTGGATGATAGCGGGTAACAGGCAGTGGCTCGGGGGGTTTGATGTCCTTGGATCTTTTGGGCCTTTCCCTGGAAAAGGGTGCGTATGTGTCTTGGAGGGGGGTGTTTCCCCCCCGGTAATGCGTTCGGCAGACCGCCCCACCCTTGGAGAGCCTGGGGTTGTGGGGTGCAGTGCCGTCCCCAGGCGGTGATCCAGCCGACGGGAGCTCTAAATTTGTGCATCTGTAAACGTTTGGGGGGTTTTTTTAGGTGATAAGCAACATTTTTAGCCTCCTGAGGTTAAAGAGGCTTTTTGGCCCCTTTTTCACCCCTGTTGCGGGGGGACATTTCATTTTGTCGGTGATGTGTACCCCAAGGAATTTGAAGTTTTCCCACCTTCCCCACTGCGGTCCCGTCGATGTGGAGGGGGGGGTTTTGAAAAAACCCTCTGCTGTTTCCTGAAGCCCAGATCATCTCCTTTTTTTTGTTGATGTTGAGTGAGGGTTTTTTTCCGGCACCACACTCCCAGACCCCTCACCTCCTCCCCCTGTGGGCGTTCGTCTTTGTGGTTCAAGCCTACTACTGTTGTGCGTCTGAAAAATTTGATGTTTTGAGTTGGAGGCGGGGGCTTGGCCACGCAGTCATGGGTAACAGGGATACAGGAGGGGGCTGAACGCACCCTTGTGTTGGGGATCAGTGAAGGGGAGATGTTGTTTCCATTTTCCCCAACCGGGGGGGCGGCCCGTCAGGAACCAGGACCCAGTTGCAAGGGGGGGGTTCAGAACCCGGGGTCCGACTTAATGATGATTTGGAGGGTACTATGGTTTTAAAATGTGAGTATGTCAATGAACAGCATTCTTACTAGGTTTTCCCTCTTGCCAAGGGGTGGGGGCAGTGGCAGGTGTGGCAATTGCATGTTGTGGATCTTTTGGGGGGGGGTAGCAAATTAAATGGGTCTAGGGTGACAGGAAAGGTAGGGGTGTAATCCTTGATTGTCTCTAAAAGACTTCATGATGACAGAGGTGGTCTACGGGCGATAGTCATTATTTTCAGTTACCTTTGTTTTTTTGGGTACGGAAAAATGGTGGCCATTTTGAACAGGTGGGAAAAAGCGACTGGAAAGGGAGAGTTGAAAACCCTGAACACACCACCCACTGGGCGCATGCTCTGGGGACGGGCAGGGATGCCGCGGGGCCCGGGCGGGCCTTTGCGGGGTTAACGTGTTAAGTCTTAATCACGTCGGCCATGGAAGGAGAGGCCAAAAGTCCTTGGTAGGGGCCTTCGTCAGTGCACGTTTTATCCTCAAAGCGGGCGAAGAAGGGTTTAGTTTTGTCTGGAAGCGGCGTCGTGGGGGCGAGTGGCGGGTTTTCTTTTTGTAGTCCGTGTTTGTCGAGACCCTGCCACATACTTTCTTGTGTCTGACCCGTTGAATTGCGACCCATTTTGTCTCTATACTGATGTTTTGCCATTTTTAATTCCCTTGGGGAGTGAGTAACCTGTTTGTATTCGCCATATTCCCAGTCCCCTTTGCCAGGGTTGATGGGGGTGGTTCGCTTTCAGATTTGGGGGAATGCTGCCTTTACCCAGGTTTTGGTTAGGGTAGGTTTAATAGTCACAGTGGGCACAACATCACCTATAATTTCCTGATAAACTAGTCACCGTTTCAGTGAATATGTCTAAATTATTTTGGAAGCTACCCGGAACATATCCCATTTCCCCGTGATCAAACAACTTGAAGCTGGGATTCCGATTGGGCAGACCCGCGTTGAATGCCTTAGCAGGGTATTCTGTTTTAGTTTTACCTATAGGGAAGGGGGAAGCAAAAGGGGGTCGTGGGGCAATTGCCAAAAGGAGGGGAGGGGAGAGCTTATAACCATCCCGGAATTGAATAGCAATGGCGAGGATTTTAGCAGCGCGAGACAACAGTCGATATTTGATAGAATTCGGCAGCCTGTCCCAAATTTTCTTTGTTTAAAAACACCCGGGTACAAAAATGCAGCCCCCGATATTTTTGGGTTTCCCGTTTGCATAAGGGCCCGTGAAATTTTTGAGGCCTCGTGGTATTGGCTGAGGGGGGGGTATACATGGCCGGACTATAACCGAAAAGAAAATTTCTTGGGGGGATAATACGTCGGGATTTGATTGTAGTATCTAAGTGGTGAACAGAAGACTCGAGTTCCCCTAGTACATAATTACACACGAGTTTTAATCTGAAACACACCACCCCCCTTTTGCTTCCCGGAGGATATCATTCCGTCTCGCGAAGAACTGAGAACCCATCTGGCTGGACCGATTTCGCCCGATATCCCAAGAGAGCCCGTTTCCCTGAAACAGAGTAGTTACAGGCCTTGGGGTCTCTCTGGAAAGAAATCCTTTCCCCTTTGTTTGTGACTTTTTTTAACCCAAAAATGAACATTAGCGATAAAATACTGGGTGGTGTGCGCGCCTCCCAAGTGGGCCAGCAGGCCGCTCCAATGCCTTCCCCGCCCGGGGTGTTTGGGGCAGCCCCTGAATCAGTTTTATTTCCCCGGGGAGAGCAAAAAAAGACGCTTCGGGAAAAATGTATTCCTGGGCGAAAGCTGGTGAGTTACCGCCGGGTTGATACCAATAGTTTTTCCCGGGCTGTAGAATGAGCAAAACACTTTTTTTGAGTAATAAGAAAAAAAAACATAAAAAAAAAAAAATACTGCAAAAATTTCCAAAGTTTGTCGCGGTGCCCGTGTACATTTTATGGGAAATCAGAACAAAATTAAAGAGGACCGAGTACAAATCCTGGGGGACTCCTCTGGGGCTTCTTAGTGTGGGAGTTGTATTGTGATCCACACTTACTAATCGTCCCCACCATACCTTCATAAACTCACCCAAAGGGGGGGTAATGTAACAATACTTTTTTTTATGCAGAGGGCTGCTGGTTACCTTTAAAAATGAAAAAGGTTTTTGGGCCAGCTATCGACGCCCCCCAAAAGTTGCACAGGGTCCCCAAAATGGCCCTGATCGAGTCCCTCCCAAAAACCCCCCGCCGGGCAAACGCACCTCCTTCATTACATGGGCAGCACCCGGGGGTGTGTTGGAGAGGATTTGAATAACAAAACCCATAATTATAAGTTTCGGATACCAAATCGCATTCTCTTGAAATCCATGCCCCAAAAAGAATGATGTATAGGTTACTATTTTTTAAATGCAAAGTTTCACTATTTGTGGTAAAAGGCTACAGTGGGGGAAAAAAAATATTTAGCCAAGAATGGGGTTTAAAAAAAGGGGAGTAGCCTTTTTAGAAGACTATTTCAAACCCGAAAAAAACATGATATACATGGGGAAAAAAAAATATTTAGTCAGCCACCAATTTTGAATTCTCCCACTTAAAAAGATGAGAGAGGACTGTAATTTTCATCATAGGTACAGTCAACTATGACAGACAAAATGAGAAAAAAAACCGGGAAAATCACATTGTAGGATTTTTTAAAATTTTTTTGCAAAATGGGGGAAATAAGATTTGGTCAATAAAAAAAGTTTCTCAAACTTTTTTATATACCCTTTGTTGGGGAATGACACAGGTCAAAAAGTTTTTTGTAAGTCTTCACAAGGTTTTTACACACGTTGCTGGTTTTTTGGCCCATTCCTCCATGCGATCTCCTATTTCACTCAAAATCTCACATACTGGCCCCTTCATTTTTTCTTTTTAAAGGTCATCGTCCTAGTCCCTTGCAGAAAAAAAGCCCCAAAGCAGATGTTTCCCACCCCCCTGCTTCACAGTAGGTATGTGTTCTTTGGTGCAACTCAGATTCTTTGTCCCCAAAAAACGACGATTGAGTTTTTCCAAAAAATTCTATTTTTGGGTTTTATTGACCCTATGACATTTTCCCCAAACCTCTTTGATCTCCAAATGCCTTAGCAAACTTCAGAGGGGCCCGGGCATGTATGGGTAAGCAGGGGGACCGTTGGGACGGGGGTTTGGTCCCTGGCGGGTAGTGGTTATGATGGTAGGCTTTTTACTTTGGGGCCCAGCTCTCTGCAGGTCATTCATAGGTCCCCCCGTGTGGTTCTGGGTTTTTGCTCACTTTTTTGTGATCATTTGACCCCACGGGGGGGAATCTTGCGTCGAGCCCAGACGAGGGAGATTACAGTGGTCTTGTAATCTTCCCTTTCCCATATTTCTCCCCAGTATCCCCCCTTCAAACCAGCTGCTTCCTATTGCATATCTTCCCAGTTTCCCAAGCCTGGTTCTGCCAGGTCTACAAAACTTTTGTTTCTGGTTGTCCTTTGACAATCGCTCTTTTGGTCTTTGGTCCACTAAGTGGGTAGTTCTTGGAGTGTGAGACCTGTTATGATGTGTTGTGGAAAAGTGGTCTTTTATACAGATTAACGCATTCTAAGCAGGTAGCCATTAATACAGGTAAACGAGTTGAAGGACAGAGGAGCCTATTTAAGAAGAAGTTACAGCGTCTGTGGAGCCCGAAATCTTGTTGTTTGTAGGTACCAAAACTTATTTTTCCCCCATTTGCAAAAAAATTCATTAAAAACCCACAAAGGTTTTCTGGAAAAATAATTCAATTTTTTCATAGTTTACGTGTACTTGATGAAAATTTTTAGGCCCCTTTTCATCTTTTTAAGGGGAGAACTTGCACAATTGGGCTGACTAAATACTTTTTTTCCCCCCCCACTGTTATGAAAAAACATATACATATTTGAGGACCATAAAAGACCTGCGTAACTTTCAGAACGGGTTTTTAACTAATGAATATCAGATTTTTTAAAAATAATGCAAGCACGAATCCTTTTGGCTGAAAGGAAAGCCCAGTAAGAGCGCCCTCATGGGGGGTTGATTGTCAGTGTTCCACCCCAGGCCCTCCTGCATCCACGGCAGGACGAGGGGCTTTAGTGTGGATGATGATGCAGTGGTTGGACTCCAAAAATAGCTAAAGACTGATTGGTGTTCCTATGAGTAAATGCCAAAAAGACCCATTTTGAATGGTGCCTAAGCTAATCCTCAGAGTGGTCGAAAGAGGTTGTAGTTTCACCTCATTTACTGGCAATCACTTCTGTCTTCATTTCGATTATGTAAAACCCCTATAGTGGAGATGGTGAAGGAGGACAGGACCTTTCCCATGTTTTCTCTCAAAAACTGCTCTCTGCGGGAGAGCAGGGGGTGGACCAGGGTTTCTTGGAACGTTGGGGTGGGAGGTGGTAAAAAATAACTGAAAACATAAGAGTGCACAACATTTCAAGTGGTATTAATAGGGAGTTGAAAGCACAGCTGTCTGTTAAACGATAGCACACAGCTCAGAACCCTGATACCCCACAAGACATGCCCCCAGAGGTCTTTTCCAGCCCCCAAAAGTCCAGAACAGATAGGGAGGCGCCAAAAATACCACGAGTCAGACTACAGGGAAACTCATTCCAAAACATTTAAACTGAGAAAGCAGTAGAATCAGTTTTTTAAAAAACAGATAAAAAAAAAATTATGGAACAGCAGGGCGTGAAGCAACACAAACATAGGCAAGACACATGCATACACACACATGATAACATACGCACTAACCCACAGTACACATGGAGTTTTTTTTGAATATGTGGTATGGAGTAGGGGTGAGAGGACACATTTAGTGTTTTTGTAAATTTTGAATGAAGTATTGTAAGTTTTTTAAATGTTTAACTGCCTTTAATTTTGCCGGACCAGAAGAGTAGCTGTGCCTTTGGGCAGCAGCAAAGGGGGACCCAAATAATACAAATACAAATACAAAATATTGACTGAGTGAGGGGAGAGATTCTTCATATACTTTTATAAGAAAGGCATTGCAAATCAAACATTGAAAAGACTGATTCGGCGAAAAAGACAGGTCTTTGCAAATTTTACAACCCAGTAAGTATTCAAACAGTCCTTTTTTAAAAAAGATCAAGAAATTTAGGGGGAAAATTTAATTATTTGAACCCGAACCACTGTGCTAAAATACTTAGGATTTGATAATTCACTAAGTATCAAGGAAATAAATACATCACTGGCTGAGTGATACGTCATTTCCTGTTGTCCAAGAAAACCCTCCGTTACATTGATATCTTTGGGAAAGGAGTCTGAATTTTCAGCAAACTCCCAAGATTGTATTTTTGAGTCCCCAGTGTAGTTTTCTAGCGTCCATGACCATTTTGCATTTTTGGACGAAAAAAAAAATTTGGGGGAAAGGGAAGTCAGGAAAGGGTTTAAAAAGATTAAGCGACAAAAAGCTTTCCAGCCCATTTTCCTTTAAAACCCTTTTAAAGTTAAATGCTGGGTAGCCCTGCATGTAAAAACAACACACTCACCCAAAGCTTTTCACTCTGTAAAAGGGATCTCAAGGACACGTGCCTTCAGAAAGTATTATACCCCTTATTATTTCCCCATTTTGTTGTGTTACAGCCGAATTTAAAAATTTAAATTAAAAATTTTTTATTTCTCCCCATCTACACACAATCCCCATAATGAAAAAGTAAAAAAAGTTTTAGAAAAGTTTTCAAAAAAAAAATATATATACAGTGGGGGAAAAAAGTATTTAGTCACCCCCAATTGTGCAAGTTCTCCCCCTTTCAAAAATGAGAGGGCCGTAATTTCATCTAGGGGACACGTCAAATAACAGACAATTGAGAATTTTTTTTTTCCAGAAATCACATTGTAGGATTTTTAAAGAATTTTTTTGCAAATTTTGGTGGAAAAAATATTTGGTCACCCCACAAAAGCAAAATTTTTGGTCTCCCAGACCTGTAACTTCTTTTTAAAAGGGGTCCTCTGTCCCCCACTCGTTCCTGATTAATGGCACCCGTTTGAACTGTTATCAGTATAAAAAGACGCCGTCCACAACCTCAAAAAGTCAATCCCAAATCCACTATGCCAAAAACCAAAAAGTGCAAAGGACACCAGAAAAAAAAAATTTTAGAGCCCAGGGTGGGAAGATGAACTGCTTAGGGAAAACAGCTTGGTTGAAGAAACAACTGTGGGGCAATTATTTGGAAAAGGAAGAAAACAAGACCCCTGATAATCTCCCCGTCGGGGTCCCCCGCAAGATTCACACGTGGGGGCAAAAAAGATCACAAGAACGGTGAGCAAAAAACCCAGAACCCCACGGGGGGACCTAGTGAATGACCTGCAAGAGCGGGGGCCAAAGTACAAAGCCAACCCTCAGTAACACACTACCCGCCAGGGACTCAAATCCTACAGTGCCAGACGTGTCCCCCCGCTTAAGCCGTACATTTTCCCGGCCCGTCTGAAGTTTGCTTAGGTGCATTTGGAATCCAGAAAAGGATTGGGAGAATTTTATGGGCAGATGAAACCAAAATAGAAATTTTGGTTAAAAAACCACCGGTGTTTGGAGGACAAAGAAGGTAGTTTTCATCCAAAGAACACCCTACCTATGTGAAACAGGGGGGGGAAAATCAGCTTTTGGGGGTGTTTTTCTGCAAAAACCAGGACGACGTCCGTGTAAAGGAAAGAATAATGGGGCCATGTATCGTGAGATTTTGAGTGAAAACCCCCTTCCCTTTAGAAAGGGGGCATGAAGATGAAAGTGGCTGGGAACAGTGGTGAAAACCTTGTGAAGAAAAAAGAAACGTTTGCCCTTTTCAGAGACAATACCCCAAACACACCGCCCGGGCAACAAAGGGAGGGGGCTTCGAAAGAAGATTTCGGTCCTGGAGTGGCCTACCCAGTCTCCAATTAAACCCCATAGAAAATTTTTGGAGGGATTTAAAAGTCCGTGTTGCCGCGACACCCCCAAAACATCACTGCTCTAGAGGAGTCTCATGGAGGAATGGCCAAAAATACAGCAACATGGTGAAACCCTTTTGTGAAGATTTACAGAAAACGTTTACCTGTGTCATTCCAACAAAGGGTATAAAACAAAGTTTGGAAATTTTTGTTATTGACCAAATACTTATTTTCCACCAATTTGCAAAAAAATTAATAAAAACCCTACAATGTGATTTTCTGGATTTTTTTTTCTCTTTTTGTCTGTCTGTTTTTTTGTCCTATGATGAAAATTACAGGCCTCTTCATCTTTTTAAGTGGGAGAAAATTGCCAATTGGGGCATAAATACTTTTTTTCCCCACTGTACCCTATATATCCATTTTAAAAGGATTCACACCCTACTTTGAAGAAGCCCTTTTTCAGCGTTAAGTGTCTTTCGAGTAAGTCTCTAGAGCCTTCCACACTGGGTTGCAACTTTGACCATTTTTCTTTAAAAAATTTCTTTTCAAATGGTTGTGATCATTTCTAGAAAACCATTTTCAGGGCTTGCCATAGATTTTCAAGTGGATTTAAGTCAAAAAATGTAAATGGCCCCTCAGGAACTTCACTGTCTTCTGGAAGCAACCCAGGTAGATTTGTGTCCGGGTTTGGGCCCAGGCTGTCCTTTCCCTGTTCGGGGCAGGCTTCGGCGGTGTCGTCTCCGGAGTAATAGCTCCCGTTCTTGTTTCTATGTTTGATTTGGGTTTTTGCGTTTGTTAACCCTGTTCCTTGTTAGTGTCATTATGCGTCCATTTATTTCTTGATTTTGGTCGGGGTTTTTTTTTGTGAAATTTGTTCGATGTCACTGTTGTGTTATTTCTTTGTCCTTTTTCCTCTTAATTTTTGTTGAGAGAGTCCCGCACTTTGTGCGCCTTTATTTTGTATTTTTCCATTGTGCGAAAGTTCCCCTGTTGCCTGTTGCCGTGGTTGACTTGTTTTTTGGACTTCACAAAGACGTCTGTTCGAAACTCTGTGTGCCCGGGCGTGTTTTTTTTCCCTCCCCTCTAAATCAACCCTGAAATTTGGCCTTGTTTTTTAGGTTGTTGTCCTGTGAAAGTTGAATTCATCCCCCCAGTGTCTGTGGAAAGCAGACTGAACCACGTTTTCTCTCGGGGTTTTTTCCGTGTTAGCTCCATTCCGTTTTTTTTTTATCCTGAAAAACTCCCCAGTCTTCACGTTACAAGATACCCCCTAAAATGATGAAAATATGGGAGTGGTACTCAGTAATGTGTTTTATTTGGGTTTTTCAGTATTACAATGCCTTGTTGCAAACAGGATGCATGTTTTGGAAAAATTTTATTTTGTACATCTTCCTTCTTTTCACTCTGTCAATAGGTTAGTATTTTGGGTATTGCCCCAAACATAACTTTCCCCTGCCAAGGGATATTCAATGTCTGCTTTTTTTATTTTTACCATCTCAATAGGTGCCTTCTTTGCTGGGGATTATACAACCTCCCGGTCTTTGTAGGGAACCTGTCTTTGAAATTTACTGCTCGATGAGGGAACCCCACAGATAATTATATGTGTGGGGACGAGATGAGGTAGTCATTTAAAAAACGTTTAAACATTTTAACGAACAAAAAGGTCCTGCAACTTATTATGGACTTGTAATCAATTTTTAAAACCCGCATTTATTTTGGGTTGCCATTACAAAAAAGGGTTTAAATTTTTGACTCAAAACATTTCAGCTTTTTAAATTTTGAATTGAAAAATAATTACTTTTTCATTTTGGGGACTGTGTGTAGTCAGTGACCAAAAAAAATAAATGTAACCATTTTTTAAATCAGGCGAAAAAAAAACATATTAGGAAAAAAATCAAGGGGGTCTGAATACTTTCTGAAAGGGACTGTATTAGGCACTCTTAGAGGAACTATAAAATCTATAAAAGTGTCTTTATCAAAGTGGGCCATGTATATTTTGCACTGGATACTAATAGCCAAAAGTAGCCAAATTATTTTGCGCTATTTTTTATTTATTGCTGCTACTTGGCAATAAAACTAAAGATTATCAACCCTTGGGAATAAAATAATAGTTGAAAAACAATGGCAATGGAAAAGGCAATTTGTTATTTGAAGGCTACGGAAAAAATAAAAAATATCAGGCCTTTGGGAAAGTATTCAGACCCTTGACTTTTTCCCATTTTTTTAAATTACAGCCTTATTTTAAAAAGGATTAAATGTTTTTCATAATGACAAAGAAAAAAAAGGGTTTTTTGACATTTTTGCAAAGAAAATTCAAAAAAAAACCGGAAATATCAATTTGCATAAGTTTCGACCCTTTACTCAGTACTTTTTTGGCACCTTTGTCAGCACTACAGCCTCGAGTATTTGGGTATGACGTAAAAGTTGGCACACCGTATTGGGGAATTTCTCCTATTTTCTCTCAGATCCTCTCAAGCTCTGTCAGGTTTGGATGGGGGGGCGTCGCTGCACGCTATTTTTAGTTTTCTCCAGGATATTTGATCGGGTTCATGTCCGGCTCTGGTGGGGCATCAAGGACATCAAGGGCTTGTCCCAAAAAGACTCCTGCGTTGTTTGGTGTGTGGTTAGGGCGTTGTGCTGTTTTGGGAAGGGGGAAATTTGCCCTAGTCTGAGGTCCTGAGCACGCTGGGGCGGTTTTACAAGGGTTTTTCTGTACTTTGCTCTGTTCCTTTTCCCCCGCCTGATAGTCTCCCCGTCCCTGTGCTGAAAAAAAACCCCTGCTTAAACCTAGGGAGGGGGGCCAGGTTCCTCCCGACGTGCCCTTTGGCACAGGCCCAAAGATTCAATTTGGTTCATCAACCAGAGAATTTGTTTCTCAGGGTCTGAGAGTTCTTGGTGCCTTTTTGGCAAACCCCAAGCGGGCTGCATGCCTTTTAGAGGAGTGGGTTCCATCTGGCCACTCTACATAAAGGCCTGATTGGTGGAGTGCTGCAGAGAGGGTTTGTCCTTCGGAAGGTTCCCCCATTCCACGGGAGCTCAGTTTGCCAGGCGGCCAGCTCTGGAAAGAGTTTTGTTGGTTCCAAATTTTTCCATTTAAGAATGATGGAGACCACGGGGTTCTGGGGCCCTTTCAATGCCGCAAAATTTTTTTGCTACCCTTCCGCATCATGCCCGGGAGCTTTTTAATCATTTTAGGCTGAAACAAAACAAAATGGGGAAAAAAGTAGAGGGGTCTAAAAACTTTACGAAGGCATGTAGGTGGCGTGATGCTGCCCCCGTGTAAGCGTGCCCATTTTGCAAACGGATGCAAAATTGCGGCGCCAACCCAAAATTCCCTTAAAAAAAAAAAAACTAACATAAATCATGTAGCAGATATAATATGGTTGAAAGAGTATGTGGTATTTCTGTAGCCTACATGCTGGGTAAAAGTACGACAAATAACTTTCTAATCATGCCGTTTCCCGACAAATAGCCAAACCCAAATGGGCCCCAAACAAAAAAGAAATTTCGCTGCTGTTAACAAAAACATACCCTTAAAACAGTACAGCAAAGTAAATGGAACAAATGGAATGGACAATCAAGTACTCACAAATGCTGTCAGGATTTCATCCCATGGGGTGTTTTGCATCCATAAATTTTTTACAAATGTCAAGCGAAAAAAAAAATACTTCTGCATTTCCCGCGTGTAAACCAAATTGCAAATAGGTTCGGATAACTCCCCTTTTGATAAAGATGGGTGCTGATATTCAGAGGTTTTAAAAAGCCATTGACAGTCACAGGAATCAGGATTAATAAAGCCCAAGCAAAGGTCTGTTTCAAAGATGGGCCCACCGTCCAGCAGAGATCAAAGCAAATGTAAAAGACTAATGATGACTGGAGAGAGGAGAGTAGGGGAGTGGGAAAAGAGAGATGGACATTTGGGGAGATGTTTTCCTATTTTAGTCCTAAAAAACAGTGCTGGAACTTTTTAAAATTCTTCATGTGGGGGGGATATGTTTTCATCAGCAAAAGGTGCCCCGGTAACCTAGCCCCGCATAAGAAACATGCAAAAATTTTCAGTTGGGGGAATTGTTATTAAAATGAGAAAAACGATTTCCATATTTTATTGTCATAAAATTTTTACGAAAATCGTATTTTGCAAGCTAGGACTAGATAAAAATTGCCAGCTGCTGGCTAGTTTTAGGGGGGTTGTGAGTGTCTGAGTAACATTTTCATTCGGTTTTTTTAGGTTTTTCCTGAAACAACCCGCAAACAGGCGTTTCTTGTGAACAGTGG
>JAGTTL010000154.1:31756-95081 GCA_036851935.1 Coregonus suidteri | reverse complement strand
TTCTTTTATTTTTTTATTTTTTTTTTTCAAGGTGTTTTTTTTTTCCTCCTGTTTCCTTTCTATTCACCAGTTTAAGGTTTTATTTTCCCTTTTCCTATTTTTTTCTTCAATTTAAACCCTTTTTATTTCACCGTTCCTCTGATACCTTTTATCCCTTCCCTAACGTTTTTTTTTTTTCCGTTCCTTAATTTTAATTCCCATCTTCAAACTTTTTTCCTTTTCCTATTCCTTTTAAACCTTACTTTATTTTTTTCTCCTTTCCTTTTATTGACCTTTACATCACATTCACCCATCTCCAAACGGTTGTTAGTTCCTTTCCTCCTTTTCCTTTATAAAATTACCTCTCTCAAAGGTTGTTTGTTTCCCGTTCCTCTGATTCTTTTTCCATTCCTTTCAAAAGGTTTATGTTCTTGTTCCTCTTTTCTTTACCATTACACCTCCTTTTTTTTTTCCCTTTTCCCCTAACTTTTTCATTCCGTCTCTAAGGTTTTTGTTCTCCTGTTCCCCAGACTTATTCACTTCCATCTTAATTATTTTCTTTTCCCTGTTCCCTTATAATTTAATCTTACCTTTTTTCCTTTCATTTCCTTTTCCAACCTTTTTAAACCCTTTTTTCTTGCCTTTCCCTTTTCCATTCCCCCTCTCTAAATTTTTTCTCTTTCCTCCTTGGGTTTTCCTTTCCATCACATTCAATCCCAAACGGTTTTATTCTCCTTTTTCCTGATTGACTTTATTATTTTACCTTTTCTAAACGGGTTTTTTTTTTTCTTTTCCCGATTACTTTACCATCACCCCTCCTAATTTTTTTCCCTTCCCCTGTTACCTTTATCATCACCTCCCTCAAACGTTTGTTATTTCTCGTTTCCCCTGATTACTTTCCCTTCACCAGCTCTTAAACTTTATTTTCCTTGTTTTCCTATTTCCCGTTTTTAAACACTCCTCCCCCGGGGATGTTCTCCTTTCCCCTTTTTTTCATTATCCCCTTTTTTTGTTTTTCCCTCTTCCATTACTTTATCAATCCCGCCCTTTTTACTTCTCCGTTCTCCGATTCCTTTTTTCATTCACCCTCCAAACTTTTTTTTCCTCCTTTTCCTTTTTACCCTTTCTTACTTTTCCTTTTCCTCTTTGCTTTTTCCTCATCCTTAAAGTTTTATTTCCCTTCTCCGGTTGTTTTTCTCCTTTTTCCCGTTCCTAAACCTTTTTTCTTCCTCAAAGGTTTTTTCTTTCCATCCCTGTTAATTTTATCTCTTTCCCCTAGGTTTAGTTCCTTCCTGTTCTCCAACGGTTGTTTTTCTCCTTTTCCCCCTGATTCCTTTATTTCCCAGTCTCTAAAGGTTTTATTCTCCGTTCCTCTTTTTTTATCTTCCCCTCTCTTAACGTTTTATTTCTCCTTCTCCATTTTATTAATTTTTCAAATGTTCTCCTGTTCCCTTTCCCTTTTCCTCCAGTCTCTCAAACGGGTTATTTCCCTTTCCCCTTACCTTTTATCACTTTTTCCTTACATTTTCCTTTTGTTCCCCTGTTTATTCCTTTACCACACCCCCCCTCAAACCCTTTATTTTCCGTTTCCTGTTACCTTTTTTTAATTTCCCTCCTAAAAGTTTTATTTCTCCGTTCCTCCTAGTTAATTTTCCTTCACCATTAAAACGTTGTTATTTCTCCTGTTCCCCCATGACCTTTATTCCTCTTAACTTGTTATTTCCTTCCTTTTCCTTCCACCACATTCAAAAATTTTTCTTTTTTTCCCTGTTTTTCCATTGATTAACATTCTTTCTTTAACGGTTGTTTTTCTCCCTTTTCCTTTTGAATTACCTCCTTCAAAGGGGTTTTTTTTCTCCTTTTTCCGATTGACCTTTAACACTTCCCCCTTTAAACGGTTTTATGTTCTCCTGCCCCTGATTCCCTTTTTATCACTCACATCTCTTGTTTATTTCTTGTTTCCTCCTGTTGATTTTTACCAATTCACCAGTCTCTCAAAGGTTTTTTCTCCTGTTCCCTGATTGACTTTAACATTTCAAGTCTCCTTTTTGTTTTTCCTTTCCCTCCTGTCTTCAAAAATTCCCATTCCTCTAAAAAGTTTGTTAGTTCTCCTGTTTCCCCAAATTTTTTTTTTCCCAGTCTTTAAACGTTTTTTATTTACCTGTTCCTCCAATTTAAATTTTTTTCATTTCACTTTTTTTTCCCTTTCTTCATTTTTCCTTTTTTGTTTTTATTTCCTTTTCCCCTAAGTTAATCACCTTCCCTTCAACTGTTTTCCTTTCCCTTTAAAATTTTTAAATTTTTCCCTTTTTTCCCTTTTTCCCTTTTTACCATACCTTTTAAAATTTTTTTCTCTTTTGTTTCTTTTCCTTTCCCGCTTAACCTTGTATTTTCCGTCTCTAGTTTTTCCTTCCCCTTACTTTTGTTCCCCCCTCCTTTTTTAAACTTTTCCCAAGGTTGTTCCTTATTCTTGTTTAATTCCTTCTCAAAGTTTATTCCTTCCTGTCCTTAGGTTTATTCCTTCACCAGTCTCTTAAACGGTTGTTATGTTTCTCTCCTGTTCCTCCTGATTGACCTTTAGTATCACATTCACCAGTCTCTCAAACGGTTGTTATGTTCTCCTGTATCCTCCTGATTGACCTTTAGTTCTCTCCTGATTGTTTCTCCTGTTCCTCCTGATTTTAGTATCACATTCACCAGTCTCTCAAACGGTTGTTATGTTCTCCTGTTCCTCCTGATTGACCTTTAGTATCACATTCACCAGTCTCTTAAAATTGTTATGTTCTCCTGTTCCTCCTGATTGACCTTTAGTAAAATCACATTCACCAGTCTCTCAAACGGTTTTTTATGTTCTCCTGTTTCCTCCTGATGACCTTTAGTATCACATTCACCAGTCTCTCAAAACGGTTGTTATGTTCTCCTGTTCCTCCTGATTGACCTTTAGTATCACATTCACACAGTCTCTCAAACGGTTGTTATGTTCTCCTGTTCCTCCTGATTGACCTTTAGTATCAACATTCACCAGTCTCTCAAACGGTTTGTTATGTTCTCCTGTTCCTCCTGATTGACCTTTAGTATCACATTCACCAGTCTCTCAAACGGTTGTTATGTTCTCCTGTTCCTCCTGATTGACCTTTAGTATCACATTCACCAGTCTCTCAAACGGTTGTTTCCTGTTCTCACTGTTCCTCCTATGTTATTGACCTTTACCTTTATCACATTCACCAGTCTCTCAAACGGTTGTTATGTTCTCCTGTTCCTCCTGATTGACCTTTAGTATCACATTCACCAGTTCTCAAAAACGGTTGTTATGTTTCTCCTCCCTCCTGATTGACCTTTAGTATCACATTTCACCATTCTCTCAAAACGGTTGTTATGTTCTCCTGTCCTCCTGATTGACCTTTAGTATCACATTCACCAGTCTCTCAAACGGTTGTTATCCTCTCCTGTTCCTCCTGATTGACCTTTAGTATCACATCACCAGTCTCTCAAACGGTTGTTAGTTTCTCCTGTTCTCCTGATTGTTTAGTAGTCACATTCACCAGTCTCTCAAGGTTGTTATGCCTGTTATCTGTTCTCCTCCTTCCTTCTGCCATCACATTCCCAGTCTCTCAAACGGTTGTGATGTTCTCCTGTTCCTCCTGATCATCACATTCACCAGTCTCTCAAACGTTGTTATTTATGTTCCTCTCCTGTTCCTCCTGATTGACCTTTAGTATCACATTCACCAGTCTCTCAAACGTTTTGTTTATTATGTTCTCCTGTTCCTCCTGATTTGACCTTTAGTCACATTCACCAGACTCTCTCTCAAACGGTTTTGTTATGTTCTCCTGTTCCTCCTGATTGACCTTTAGCATCACATTCACCAGTCTCTCAAACGGTTGTTATGTTGGTTCTCCTGTTTCCTCCTGATTGACCTTTAGTATCACATTCACCAGTCTCTTAAACGGTTGTTATGTTCTCCTGTTCCTCCTGATTGACCTTTAGTATCACATTCACCAGTCTCTCAAAACCGGTTGTTATGTTCTCCTGTTCCTCCTGATTGACCTTTAGTATCACATTCACCAGTCTCTTAAACGGTTGTTATGTTCTCCTGTTCCTCCTGATTGACCTTTAGTATCACATTCACCAGTCTCTTAAACGGTTGTTATGTTCTCCTGTTCCTCCTGATTGACCTTTAGTATCACATTCAACAGTCTCTTAAAACGGTTCTCCTTTCCTCCTGAATTGACTTTTAGTATTGTTATGTTCTTTAGTATCACATTCAAGTCTCTATCTCAAAAACGGTTGATGTTTCTCCTGTTTAGTATCACATTCACCAGTCTCTCAAAACGGTTGTTATTTTCTCCTGTTCCTCCTGATTGACCTTTAGTATCACATTCACCAGTCTTCAAACGGTTGTTATGTTCTCCTGTTCCTCCTGATTGACCTTTACCATCACATTCACCAGTCTCTCAAACGGTTGTTATGTTCTCCTGTTCCTCCTGATTGACTCTTGTTCCTCCTATCACATTCACCAGTCTCTCAAACGTTGTTATGTTATGTTCCTCCTGATTGACCTTTAGTATCACATTTCTCCTGTTCCTCCTGATTGACCTTTAGTATCACATTCACCAGTCTCTCAAAACGGTTTTTGTTGTTAGTTCTCCTGTTCCTCCTGATTGACCTTTAGTATCACATTCACCATCATCTCTCAAACGGTTTGTTATATGTTCTCCTGTTCCTCCTGATTGACCTTTTACCATCACATTCACCAGTCATCACATGTTCACCAGTCTCTTGACATTTAAGTATCACATGTTGTGTTATGTTCTCTTCCTGTTCCTCCTGATTGACCTTTAGTATCACATTCACCAGTCTCTCTCAAACGGTTGTTATGTTCTCCTGTTCCTCCTGATTGACCTTTAGTATTCACATTCACCAGTCTCTCAAACGGTTGTTATGTTCTCCTGTTCCTCCTGATTGACCTTTAGTATCACATTCACCAGTCTCTCAAACGGTTGTTATGTTCTCCTGTTCCTCCTGATTGACCTTTAGTATCACATTCACCAGTCTCTCAAACGGTTGTTATGTTCTCCTGTTCCTCCTGATTGACCTTTAGTATCACATTCACCAGTCTCTCAAACGGTTGTTATGTTCTCCTGTTCCTCCTGATTGACCTTTAGTATCACATTCACCAGTCTCTCAAACGGTTGTTATGTTCTCCTGTTCCTCCTGATTGACCTTTAGTATCACATTCACCAGTCTCTCAAACGGTTGTTATGTTCTCCTGTTCCTCCTGATTGACCTTTAGTATCACATTCACCAGTCTCTCAAACGGTTGTTATGTTCTCCTGTTCCTCCTGATTGACCTTTAGTATCACATTCACCAGTCTCTCAAACGGTTGTTATGTTCTCCTGTTCCTCCTGATTGACCTTTAGTATCACATTCACCAGTCTCTCAAACGGTTGTTATGTTCTCCTGTTCCTCCTGATTGACCTTTAGTATCACATTCACCAGTCTCTCAAACGGTTGTTATGTTCTCCTGTTCCTCCTGATTGACCTTTAGTATCACATTCACCAGTCTCTCAAACGGTTGTTATGTTCTCCTGTTCCTCCTGATTGACCTTTAGTATCACATTCACCAGTCTCTCAAACGGTTGTTATGTTCTCCTGTTCCTCCTGATTGACCTTTAGTATCACATTCACCAGTCTCTCAAACGGTTGTTATGTTCTCCTGTTCCTCCTGATTGACCTTTAGTATCACATTCACCAGTCTCTCAAACGGTTGTTATGTTCTCCTGTTCCTCCTGATTGACCTTTAGTATCACATTCACCAGTCTCTCAAACGGTTGTTATGTTCTCCTGTTCCTCCTGATTGACCTTTAGTATCACATTCACCAGTCTCTCAAACGGTTGTTATGTTCTCCTGTTCCTCCTGATTGACCTTTAGTATCACATTCACCAGTCTCTCAAACGGTTGTTATGTTCTCCTGTTCCTCCTGATTGACCTTTAGTATCACATTCACCAGTCTCTCAAACGGTTGTTATGTTCTCCTGTTCCTCCTGATTGACCTTTAGTATCACATTCACCAGTCTCTCAAACGGTTGTTATGTTCTCCTGTTCCTCCTGATTGACCTTTAGTATCACATTCACCAGTCTCTCAAACGGTTGTTATGTTCTCCTGTTCCTCCTGATTGACCTTTAGTATCACATTCACCAGTCTCTCAAACGGTTGTTATGTTCTCCTGTTCCTCCTGATTGACCTTTAGTATCACATTCACCAGTCTCTCAAACGGTTGTTATGTTCTCCTGTTCCTCCTGATTGACCTTAGTATCACATTCACCAGTCTCTCAAACGGTTGTTATGTTCTCCTGTTCCTCCTGATTGACCTTTAGTATCACATTCACCAGTCTCTCAAACGGTTGTTATGTTCTCCTGTTCCTCCTGATTGACCTTTAGTATCACATTCACCAGTCTCTCAAAACGGTTGTTATGTTCTCCTGTTCCTCCTGATTGACCTTTAGTATCACATTCACCAGTCTCTCAAACGGTTTGTATGTTCTCCTGTTCCTCCTGATTGACCTTTAGTATCACATTCACCAGTCTCTCAAACGGTTGTTATATGTTCTCCTGTTCCTCCTGATTGACCTTTAGTATCACATTCACCAGTCTCTCAAACGGTTGTTATGTTCTCCTGTTCCTCCTGATTGACCTTTAGTATCACATTCACCAGTCTCTCAAACGGTTGTTATGTTCTCCTGTTCCTCCTGATTGACCTTTAGTATCACATTCACCAGTCTCTCAAACGGTTGTTATGTTCTCCTGTTCCTCCTGATTGACCTTTAGTATCACATTCACCAGTCTCTCAAACGGTTGTTATGTTCTCCTGTTCCTCCTGATTGACCTTTAGTATCACATTCACCAGTCTCTCAAACGGTTGTTATGTTCTCCTGTTCCTCCTGATTGACCTTTAGTATCACATTCACCAGTCTCTCAAACGGTTGTTATGTTCTCCTGTTCCTCCTGATTGACCTTTAGTATCACATTCACCAGTCTCTCAAACGGTTGTTATGTTCTCCTGTTCCTCCTGATTGACCTTTAGTATCACATTCACCAGTCTCTCAAACGGTTGTTATGTTCTCCTGTTCCTCCTGATTGACCTTTAGTATCACATTCACCAGTCTCTCAAACGGTTGTTATGTTCTCCTGTTCCTCCTGATTGACCTTTAGTATCACATTCACCAGTCTCTCAAACGGTTGTTATGTTCTCCTGTTCCTCCTGATTGACCTTTAGTATCACATTCACCAGTCTCTCAAACGGTTGTTATGTTCTCCTGTTCCTCCTGATTGACCTTTAGTATCACATTCACCAGTCTCTCAAACGGTTGTTATGTTCTCCTGTTCCTCCTGATTGACTTTAGTATCACATTCACCAGTCTCTCAAACGGTTGTTATGTTCTCCTGTTCCTCCTGATTGACCTTTAGTATCACATTCACCAGTCTCTCTAACGGTGTTTATGTTCTCCTGTTCCTCCTGATTGACCTTTAGTATCACATTCACCAGTCTCTCAAACGGTTGTTATGTTCTCCTGTTCCTCCTGATTGACCTTTAGTATCACATTCACCAGTCTCTCAAACGGTTGTTATGTTCTCCTGTTCCTCCTGATTGACCTTTAGTATCACATTCACCAGTCTCTCAAACGGTTGTTATGTTCTCCTGTTCCTCCTGATTGACCTTTAGTATCACATTCACCAGTCTCTCAAACGGTTGTTTGTTCTCCTGTTCCTCCTGATTGACCTTTAGTATCACATTCACCAGTCTCTCAAACGGTTGTTATGTTCTCCTGTTCCTCCTGATTGACCTTTAGTATCACATTCACCAGTCTCTCAAACGGTTGTTATGTTCTCCTGTTCCTCCTGATTGACCTTTAGTATCACATTCACCAGTCTCTCAAACGGTTGTTATGTTCTCCTGTTCCTCCTGATTGACCTTTAGTATCACATTCACCAGTCTCTCAAACGGTTGTTATGTTCTCCTGTTCCTCCTGATTGACCTTTAGTATCACATTCACCAGTCTCTCAAACGGTTGTTATGTTCTCCTGTTCCTCCTGATTGACCTTTAGTATCACATTCACCAGTCTCTCAAACGGTTGTTATGTTCTCCTGTTCCTCCTGATTGACCTTTAGTATCACATTCACCAGTCTCTCAAACGGTTGTTATGTTCTCCTGTTCCTCCTGATTGACCTTTAGTATCACATTCACCAGTCTCTCAAACGGTTGTTATGTTCTCCTGTTCCTCCTGATTGACCTTTAGTATCACATTCACCAGTCTCTCAAACGGTTGTTATGTTTCTCCTGTTCCTCCTGATTGACCTTTAGTATCACATTCACCAGTCTCTCAAACGGTTGTTATGTTCTCCTGTTCCTCCTGATTGACCTTTAGTATCACATTCACCAGTCTCTCAAACGGTTGTTATGTTCTCCTGTTCCTCCTGATTGACCTTTAGTATCACATTCACCAGTCTCTTAAACGTTTGTTATGTTCTCCTGTTCCTCCTGATTGACCTTTAGTATCACATTCACCAGTCTCTCAAACGGTTGTTATTTTCTCCTGTTCCTCCTGATTGACCTTTAGTATCACATTCACCAGTCTCTCAAACGGTTGTTATGTTCTCCTGTTCCTCCTGATTGACCTTTAGTATCACATTCACCAGTCTCTCAAACGGTTGTTATGTTCTCCTGTTCCTCCTGATTGACCTTTAGTATCACATTCACCAGTCTCTCAAACGGGTTGTTATGTTCTCCTGTTCCTCCTGATTGACCTTTAGTATCACATTCACCAGTCTCTCAAACGGTTGTTATGTTCTCCTGTTCCTCCTGATTGACCTTTAGTATCACATTCACCAGTCTCTCAAACGGTTGTTATGTTCTCCTGTTCCTCCTGATTGACCTTTAGTATCACATTCACCAGTCTCTCAAACGGTTGTTATCTCTCCTGTTCCTCCTGATTGACCTTTAGTATCACATTCACCAGTCTCTCAAACGGTTGTTATGTTCTCCTGTTCCTCCTGATTGACCTTTAGTATCACATTCTCCTGTTTCCTCCTGATTGACCTTTAGTATCACATTCACCAGTCTCTCAAACGGTTGTTATGTTCTCCTGTTCCTCCTGATTGACCTTTAGTATCACATTCACCAGTCTCTCAAACGGTTGTTATGTTCTCCTGTTCCTCCTGATTGACCTTTAGTATCACATTCACCAGTCTCTCAAACGGTTGTTATGTTCTCCTGTTCCTCCTGATTGACCTTTAGTATCACATTCACCAGTCTCTCAAACGGTTGTTATGTTCTCCTGTTCCTCCTGATTGACCTTTAGTATCACATTCACCAGTCTCTCAAACGGTTGTTATGTTCTCCTGTTTGACCTTTATCACATTCACCAGTCTCTCAACGGTTGTTATGTTTCTCCTGTTCCTCCTGATTGACCTTTAGTATCACATTCACCAGTCTCTCAAACGGTTGTTATGTTCTCCTGTTCCTCCTGATTGACCTTTAGTATCACATTCACCAGTCTCCTCAAACGGTTGTTGTTTCCTGTTCCTCCTGATTGACCTTGTTCACATTCACCAGTCTCTCAAACGGTTGATGTTCTCCTGTTATCTCCTGATTGACCTTTAGTATCACATTCACCAGTCTCTCAAACGGTTGTTATGTTCTCCTGTTCCTCCTGATTGACCTTTAGTATCACATTCACCAGTCTCTCAAACGGTTGTTATGTTCTCCTGTTCCTCCTGATTGACCTTTAGTATCACATTCACCAGTCTCTCAAACGGTTGTTATGTTCTCCTGTTCCTCCTGATTGACCTTTAGTATCACATTCACCAGTCTCTCAAACGGTTGTTATTTTCTCCTGTTCCTCCTGATTGACCTTTAGTATCACATTCACCAGTCTCTCAAACGGTTGTTATGTTCTCCTGTTCCTCCTGATTGACCTTTAGTATCACATCACCAGTCTCTCAAACGGTTGTTATGTTCTCCTGTTCCTCCTGATTGACCTTTCATCACATTCACCAGTCTCTCAAACGGTTGTTATGTTCTCCTGTTCCCCTGATTGACCTTTAGTATCACATTCACCAGTCTCTCAAACGGTTGTTATGTTCTCCTGTTCCTCCTGATTGACCTTTACCAGTCTCTCAAACATTCACCAGATTCTTTCATTCACCAGTCTCTCAAACGGTTGTTATGTTCTCCTGTTCCTCCTGATTGACCTTTAGTATCACATTCACCAGTCTCTCAAACGGTTGTTATGTTCTCCTGTTCCTCCTGATTGACCTTTAGTATCACATTCCAGTCTCTCAAACGGTTGTTATGTTCTCCTGTTCCTCCTGATTGACCTTTAGTATCACATTCACCAGTCTCTCCTGTTATGTTCTCCTGTTCCTCCTGATTGACCTTTATCACATTCACCAGTCTCTCAAACGGTTGTTATGTTCTCCTGTTCCTCCTGATTGACCTTTAGTATCACACAGTCTTCAAACGGTTGTTATGTTCTCCTGTTCCTCCTGATTGACATTTAGTATCACATTCACCAGTCTCTCAAACGGTTGTTATGTTCTCCTGTTCCTCCTGATTGACCTTTAGTATCACATTCACCAGTCTCTCAAACGGTTGTTATGGTTGTTATGTTCTCCTGTTCCTCCTGATTGACCTTTAGTATCACATTCACCAGTCTCTCAAACGGTTTGTTATGTTCTCCTGTCCTCCTGATTGACCTTTAGTATCACATTCACCAGTCTCTCAAAACGGTTGTTTATGTTCTCCTGTTCCTCCTGATTGACTTTAGTATCACATTCACCAGTCTCTCAAACGGTTGTTATGTTCTCTCCTGTTCCTCCTGATTGACCTTTAGTATCACATTCACCAGTCTCTCAAACGGTTTGTTATGTTCTCCTGTTCCTCCTGATTGACCTTAGTATCACATTCACCAGTCTCTCAAACGGTTGTTATGTTCTCCTGTTCCTCCTGATTGACCTTTAGTATCACATTCACCAGTCTCTCAAACGGTTGTTATGTTCTCCTGTTCCTCCTGATTGACCTTTAGTATCACATTCACCAGTCTCTCTTATGTTCTCCTGTTCCTCCTGATTGACCTTTTATTGTTCTCCTGTTCCTCCTGATTGACCTCTCAAACGGTTGATTGTTATGTTCTCCTGTATCACATTCACCAGTCTCTCAAACGGTTGTTATGTTCTCCTGTTTCCTGTATGACCTTTAGTATCACATTCACCAGTCTCTCAAACGGTTGTTATGTTCTCCTGTTCCTCCTGATTGACCTTTAGTATCACATGTTATGTTCTCCTGTTCCTCCTGATTGACCTTTAGTATCACATTCACCAGTCTCTCAAAACGGTTGTGTTATGTTCTCCTGTTCCTCCTGATTGACCTTTAGTATCACATTCACCAGTCTCTCAAACGGTTGTTATGTTCTCCTGTTCCTCCTGATTGACCTTTAGTATCACATTCACCAGTCTCTCAAACGGTTGTTATGTTCTCCTGTTCCTCCTGATTGACCTTTAGTATCACATTCACCAGTCTCTCAAACGGTTGTTATGTTCTCCTGTTCCTCCTGATTGACCTTTAGTATCACATTCACCAGTCTCTCAAACGGTTTATGTTTTCCATTCTCCTGACCTTTAGATCACATTCACCTCTCTCAAACGGTTGTTATGTTCTCCTGTTCCTCCTGATTGACCTTTAGTATCACATTCACCAGTCAGTCTCTCAAACGGTTGTTATGTTCTCCTGTTCCTCCTGATTGACCTTTAGTTATCACCTTTTCACCAGTCTCTCAAACGGTTGTTATGTTCTCCTGTTCCTCCTGATTGACCTTTAGTATCACATTCACCAGTCTCTCAAAACGGTTGTTATGTTCTCCTGTTGTTCCTCCTGATTGACCTTTAGTATCACATTCACCCAGTCTCTCTGATTGACCTTTAGTATCAACCACGGTTGTTATGTTCTCCTGTTCCTCCTGATTGACCTTTAGTATCACATTCACCAGTCTCTCAAACGGTTGTTATGTTCTCCTGTTCCTCCTGATTGACCTTTAGTATCACATTCTCTCAAACGGTTGTTATGTTCTCCTGTTCCTCCTGATTCACCACATTCACATTCACCAGTCTCTCAAACGGTTGTTATGTTCTCCTGTTCCTCCTGATTGACCTTTAGTATCACATTCACCAGTCTCTCTAAACGGTTGTTATGTTCTCCTGTTCCTCCTGATTGACCTTTACCATCACATTCACCAGTCTCTCAAACGGTTGTTATGTTCTCCTGTTCCTCCTGATTGACCTTTAGTATCACATTCACCAGTCTCTCAAACGGTTGTTATGTTCTCCTGTTCCTCCTGATTGACCCTTTAGTATCACATTCACCAGTCTCTCAAACGGTTGTTATGTTCTCCTGTTCCTCCTGATTGACCTTTAGTATCACATTCACCAGTCTCTCAAACGGTTGTTATGTTCTCCTGTTCCTCCTGATTGACCTTTAGTATCACATTCACCAGTCTCTCAAACGGTTGTTATGTTCTCCTGTTCCTCCTGATGACCTTTAGTATCACATTCACCAGTCTCTCAACGGTTGTTACGGTTGTTCCTCCTGTTCCTATCACATTCCTGTTCCTCCTCCTGATTGACCTTTAGTATCACATTCACCAGTCTCTCAAACGGTTGTTATGTTCTCCTGTTCCTCCTGATTGACCTTTAGTATCACATTCACCAGTCTCTCAAACGGTTGTTATGTTCTCCTGTTCCTCCTGATTGACCTTTAGTATCACATTCACCAGTCTCTCAAACGGTTGTTATGTTCTCCTGTTCCTCCTGATTGACCTTTAGTATCACATTCACCAGTCTCTCAAACGGTTGTTATGTTCTCCTGTTCCTCCTGATTGACCTTTAGTATCACATTCACCAGTCTCTCAAAAACGGTTGTTATGTTCTCCTGTTCCTCCTGATTGACCTTTAGTATCACATTCACCAGTCTCTCAAACGGTTGTTTATGTTCTCCTGTTCCTCCTGATTGACCTTTTAGTATCACATTCACCAGTCTCTCAAACGGTTGTTGTTTCTCCTGTTCCTCCTGATTGACCTTTAGTATCACATTCACCAGTCTCTCAAACGGTTGTTATGTTCTCCTGTTCCTCCTGATTGACCTTTTTATGTTCTCTTTATCACATTCACTTTAGTATCACATTCACCAGTATCTCTCTCAAACGGTTGTTATGTTCTCCTGTTCCTCCTGATTGACCTTTAGTATCACATTCACCAGTCTCTCAAACGGTTGTTATGTTCTCCTGTTCCTCCTGATTGACCTTTAGTATCACATTCACCAGTCTCTCAAAACGGTTGTTATGTTCTCCTGTTCCTCCTGATTGACCTTTAGTATCACATTCACCAGTCTCTCAAACGGTTGTTATGTTCTCCTGTTCCTCCTGATTGACCTTTAGTATCACATTCACCAGTCTCTCAAACGGTTGTTATGTTCTCCTGTTCCTCCTGATTGACCTTTAGTATCACATTCACCAGTCTCTCAAACGGTTGTTATGTTCTCCTGTTCCTCCTGATTGACCTTTAGTATCACATTCACCAGTCTCTCAAATGGTGTTATGTTCTCCTGTTCCTCCTGATTGACCTTTAGTATCACATTCACCAGTCTCTCAAACGGTTGTTATGTTCTCCTGTTCCTCCTGATTGACCTTTAGTATCACATTCAGTCTTGTCTCCAGATCAGTCTCTCTCAAACGGTTGTTATGTTCTCCTGTTCCTCCTGATTGACCTTTAGTATCACATTCACCAGTCTCTCAAACGGTTGTTATGTTCTCCTGTTTCCTCCTGATTGACCTTTAGTATCACATTCACCAGTCTCTCAAACGGTTGTTCTGTTCTCCTGTTCCTCCTGATTGACCTTTAGCATCACATTTCACCATTCACCAGTCTCTCAAACGGTTGTTATGTTCTCCTGTTCCTCCTGATTGACCTTTAGTATCACATTCACCAGTCTCTCAAACGGTTGTTATGTTCTCCTGTCCTCCTCCTGATTGACCTTTAGTATCACATTCACCAGTCTCTCAAACGGTTGTTATGTTCTCCTGTTCCTCCTGATTGACCTTTAGTATCACATTCACCAGTCTCTCAAACGGTTGTTATGTTCTCCTGTTCCTCCTGATTGACCTTTAGTATCACATTCACCAGTCTCTCAAACGGTTGTTATGTGTTCTCCTGTTCCTCCTGATTGACCTTTAGTATCACATTCACCAGTCTCTCAAACGGTTGTTATGTTCTCCGGTTCCTCCTTTCTGTTCTCTCAAACGGTTGTTATGTTCTCCTGACTCCTGATTGACCTTTAGTATCACATTCACCAGTCTCTCAAACGGTTGTTATTTTCTCCTGTTCCTCCTGATTGACCTTTAGTATCACATTCACCAGTCTCTCAAACGGTTGTTATGTTCTCCTGTTCCTCCTGATTGACCTTTAGTATCACATTCACCAGTCTCTCAAACGGTTGTTATGTTCTCCTGTTCCTCCTCCTGATTGACCTTTAGTATCACATTCACCAGTCTCTCAAACGGTTGTTATGTTTCTCCTGTCTCCTCCTTCCTCCTGATTGACCTTTAGTATCACATTCACCAGTCTCTCAAACGGTTGTTATGTTCTCCTGTTCCTCCTGATTGACCTTTAGTATCACATTCACCAGTCTCTCAAACGGTTGTTATGTTCTCCTGTCTCCTGTTCCTCCTGATTGACCTTTAGTATCACATTCACCAGTCTCTCAAACGGTTGTTATGTTTCTCCTGTTCCTCCTGATCTTTAGTATCACATTCACCAGTCTCTTTTCCTGTTCACATTCACAGTCAGCTTTTATCTCTGTTGACCCTCCTGATTGACCTTTGTTCCTCCTGATTCTTTACACCAGTCTCTCAAACGGTTGTTATGTTCTCCTGTTCCTCCTGATTGACCTTTAGTATCACATTCACCAGTCTCTCAAACGGTTGTTATGTTCTCCTGTTCCTCCTGATTGACCTTTAGTATCATCACATTCACCAGTCTCTCAAACGGTTGTTATGTTCTCCTGTTCCTCCTGATTGACCTTTAGTATCACATTCACCAGTCTCTCAAACGGTTGTTATGTTCTCCTGTTCCTCCTGATTGACCTTTAGTATCACATTCACCAGTCTCTCAAACGGTTGTTATGTTCTCCTGTTCCTCCTGATTGACCTTTAGTATCACATTCACCAGTCTCTCAAACGGTTGTTATGTTCTCCTGTTCCTCCTGATTGACCTTTAGTATCACATTCACCAGTCTCTCAAACGGTTGTTATGTTCTCCTGTTCCTCCTGATTGACCTTTAGTATCACATTCACCAGTCTCTCAAACGGTTGTTATGTTCTCCTGTTCCTCCTGATTGACCTTTAGTATCACATTCACCAGTCTCTCAAACGGTTGTTATGTTCTCCTGTTCCTCCTGATTGACCTTTAGTATCACATTCACCAGTCTCTCAAACGGTTGTTATGTTCTCCTGTTCCTCCTGATTGACCTTTAGTATCACATTCACCAGTCTCTCAAACGGTTGTTATGTTCTCCTGTTCCTCCTGATTGACCTTTAGTATCACATTCACCAGTCTCTCAAACGGTTGTTATGTTCTCCTGTTCCTCCTGATTGACCTTTAGTATCACATTCACCAGTCTCTCAAACGGTTGTTATGTTCTCCTGTTCCTCCTGATTGACCTTTAGTATCACATTCACCAGTCTCTCAAACGGTTGTTATGTTCTCCTGTTCCTCCTGATTGACCTTTAGTATCACATTCACCAGTCTCTCAAACGGTTGTTATGTTTTTCTGTTCGTCCTGATTTATCTTTACCATCACATTCACCAGTCTCTCAAACGGTTGTTATGTTCTCCTGTTCCTCCTGATTGACCTTTAGTATCACATTCACCAGTCTCTCAAACGGTTGTTATGTTCTCCTGTTCCTCCTGATTGACCTTTAGTATCACATTCACCAGTCTCTCAAACGGTTGTTATGTTCTCCTGTTCCTCCTGATTGACCTTTAGTATCACATTCACCAGTCTCTCAAACGGTTGTTATGTTCTCCTGTTCCTCCTGATTGACCTTTAGTATCACATTCACCAGTCTCTCAAACGGTTGTTATGTTCTCCTGTTCCTCCTGATTGACCTTTAGTATCACATTCACCAGTCTCTCAAACGGTTGTTATGTTCTCCTGTTCCTCCTGATTGACCTTTAGTATCACATTCACCAGTCTCTCAAACGGTTGTTATGTTCTCCTGTTCCTCCTGATTGACCTTTAGTATCACATTCACCAGTCTCTCAAACGGTTGTTATGTTCTCCTGTTCCTCCTGATTGACCTTTAGTATCACATTCACCAGTCTCTCAAACGGTTGTTATGTTCTCCTGTTCCTCCTGATTGACCTTTAGTATCACATTCACCAGTCTCTCAAACGGTTGTTATGTTCTCCTGTTCCTCCTGATTGACCTTTAGTATCACATTCACCAGTCTCTCAAACGGTTGTTATGTTCTCCTGTTCCTCCTGATTGACCTTTAGTATCACATTCACCAGTCTCTCAAACGGTTGTTATGTTCTCCTGTTCCTCCTGATTGACCTTTAGTATCACATTCACCAGTCTCTCAAACGGTTGTTATGTTCTCCTGTTCCTCCTGATTGACCTTTAGTATCACATTCACCAGTCTCTCTCAAACGGTTGTTATGTTCTCCTGTTCCTCCTGATTGACCTTTATCACATTCACCACTCTCTCAAACGGTTGTTATGTTCTCCTGTTCCTCCTGATTGACCTTTAGTATCACATTCACCAGTCTCTCAAACGGTTGTTATGTTCTCCTGTTCCTCCTGATTGACCTTTAGTATCACATTCACCAGTCTCTCAAACGGTTGTTATGTTCTCCTGTTCCTCCTGATTGACCTTTAGTATCACATTCACCAGTCTCTCAAACGGTTGTTATGTTCTCCTGTTCCTCCTGATTGACCTTTAGTATCACATTCACCAGTCTCTCAAACGGTTGTTATGTTCTCCTGTTCCTCCTGATTGACCTTTTAGTATCACATTCACCAGTCTCTCAAACGGGTTGTTATGTTCTCCTGTTCCTCCTGATTGACCTTTAGTATCACATTCACCAGTCTCTCAAACGGTTGTTATGTTCTCCTGTTCCTCCTGATTGACCTTTAGTATCACATTCACCAGTCTCTCAAACGGTTGTTATGTTCTCCTGTTCCTCCTGATTGACCTTTAGTATCACATTCACCAGTCTCTCAAACGGTTGTTATGTTCTCCTGTTCCTCCTGATTGACCTTTAGTATCACATTCACCAGTCTCTCAAACGGTTGTTATGTTCTCCTGTTCCTCCTGATTGACCTTTAGTATCACATTCACCAGTCTCTCAAACGGTTGTTATGTTCTCCTGTTCCTCCTGATTGACCTTTAGTATCACATTCACAGTCTCTCAAACGGTTGTTATGTTCTCCTGTTCCTCCTGATTGACCTTTAGTATCACATTCACAGTCTCTCAAACGGTTGTTATGTTCTCCTGTTCCTCCTGATTGACCTTTAGTATCACATTCACCAGTCTCTCAAACGGTTGTTATGTTCTCCTGTTCCTCCTGATTGACCTTTAGTATCACATTCACCAGTCTCTCAAACGGTTGTTATGTTCTCCTGTTCCTCCTGATTGACCTTTAGTATCACATTCACCAGTCTCTCAAACGGTTGTTATGTTCTCTGTTCCTCCTGATTGACCTTTAGTATCACATTCACCAGTCTCTCAAACGGTTGTTATGTTCTCCTGTTCCTCCTGATTGACCTTTAGTATCACATTCACCAGTCTCTCAAACGGTTGTTATGTTCTCCTGTTCCTCCTGATTGACCTTTAGTATCACATTCACCAGTCTCTCAAACGGTTGTTATGTTCTCCTGTTCCTCCTGATTGACCTTTAGTATCACATTCACCAGTCTCTCAAACGGTTGTTATGTTCTCCTGTTCCTCCTGATTGACCTTTAGTATCACATTCACCAGTCTCTCAAACGGTTGTTATGTTCTCCTGTTCCTCCTGATTGACCTTTAGTATCACATTCACCAGTCTCTCAAACGGTTGTTATGTTCTCCTGTTCCTCCTGATTGACCTTTAGTATCACATTCACCAGTCTCTCAAACGGTTGTTATGTTCTCCTGTTCCTCCTGATTGACCTTTAGTATCACATTCACCAGTCTCTCAAACGGTTGTTATGTTCTCCTGTTCCTCCTGATTGACCTTTAGTATCACATTCACCAGTCTCTCAAACGGTTGTTATGTTCTCCTGTTCCTCCTGATTGACCTTTAGTATCACATTCACCAGTCTCTCAAACGGGTTGTTATGTTCTCCTGTTCCTCCTGATTGACCTTTAGTATCACATTCACCAGTCTCTCAAACGGTTGTTATGTTCTCCTGTTCCTCCTGATTGACCTTTAGTATCACATTCACCAGTCTCTCAACGGGTTGTTATGTTCTCCTGTTCCTCCTGATTGACTTTAGTATCACATTCACCAGTCTCTCAAACGGTTGTTATGTTCTCCTGTTCCTCCTGATTGACCTTTAGTATCACATTCACCAGTCTCTCAAACGGTTGTTATGTTCTCCTGTTCCTCCTGATTGACCTTTAGTATCACATTCACCAGTCTCTCAAACGGTTGTTATGTTCTCCTGTTCCTCCTGATTGACCTTTAGTATCACATTCACCAGTCTCTCAAACGGTTGTTATGTTCTCCTGTTCCTCCTGATTGACCTTTAGTATCACATTCACCAGTCTCTCAAACGGTTGTTATGTTCTCCTGTTCCTCCTGATTGACCTTTAGTATCACATTCACCAGTCTCTCAAACGGTTGTTATGTTCTCCTGTTCCTCCTGATTGACCTTTAGTATCACATTCACCAGTCTCTCAAACGGTTGTTATGTTCTCCTGTTCCTCCTGATTGACTTTAGTATCACATTCACCAGTCTCTCAAACGGTTGTTATGTTCTCCTGTTCCTCCTGATTGACCTTTAGTATCACATTCACCAGTCTCTCAAACGGTTGTTATGTTCTCCTGTTCCTCCTGATTGACCTTTAGTATCACATTCACCAGTCTCTCAAACGGTTGTTATGTTCTCCTGTTCCTCCTGATTGACCTTTAGTATCACATTCACCAGTCTCTCAAACGGTTGTTATGTTCTCCTGTTCCTCCTGATTGACCTTTAGTATCACATTCACCAGTCTCTCAAACGGTTGTTATGTTCTCCTGTTCCTCCTGATTGACCTTTAGTATCACATTCACCAGTCTCTCAAACGGTTGTTATGTTCTCCTGTTCCTCCTGATTGACCTTTAGTATCACATTCACCAGTCTCTCAAACGGTTGTTATGTTCTCCTGTTCCTCCTGATTGACCTTTAGTATCACATTCACCAGTCTCTCAAACGGTTGTTATGTTCTCCTGTTCCTCCTGATTGACCTTTAGTATCACATTCACCAGTCTCTCAAACGGTTGTTATGTTCTCCTGTTCCTCCTGATTGACCTTTTAGTATCACATTCACCATTCACCAGTCTCTCAAACGGTTGTTATGTTTCTCCTGTTCCTCCTGATTGACCTTTAGTATCACATTCACCAGTCTCTCAAACGGTTGTTATGTTCTCCTGTTCCTCCTGATTGACCTTTAGTATCACATTCACCAGTCTCTCAAACGGTTGTTATGTTCTCCTGTTCCTCCTGATTGACCTTTAGTATCACATTCACCAGTCTCTCAAACGGTTGTTATGTTCTCCTGTTCCTCCTGATTGACCTTTAGTATCACATTCACCAGTCTCTCAAACGGTTGTTATGTTCTCCTGTTCCTCCTGATTGACCTTTAGTATCACATTCACCAGTCTCTCAAACGGTTGTTATGTTCTCCTGTTCCTCCTGATTGACCTTTAGTATCACATTCACCAGTCTCTCAAACGGTTGTTATGTTCTCCTGTTCCTCCTGATTGACCTTTAGTATCACATTCACCAGTCTCTCAAACGGTTGTTATGTTCTCCTGTTCCTCCTGATTGACCTTTAGTATCACATTCACCAGTCTCTCAAACGGTTGTTATGTTCTCCTGTTCCTCCTGATTGACCTTTAGTATCACATTCACCAGTCTCTCAAACGGTTGTTATGTTCTCCTGTTCCTCCTGATTGACCTTTAGTATCACATTCACCAGTCTCTCAAACGGTTGTTATGTTCTCCTGTTCCTCCTGATTGACCTTTAGTATCACATTCACCAGTCTCTCAAACGGTTGTTATGTTCTCCTGTTCCTCCTGATTGACCTTTAGTATCACATTCACCAGTCTCTCAAACGGTTGTTATGTTCTCCTGTTCCTCCTGATTGACCTTTAGTATCACATTCACCAGTCTCTCAAACGGTTGTTGTTATGTTCTCCTGTTCCTCCTGATTGACCTTTAGTATCACATTCACCAGTCTCTCAAACGGTTGTTATGTTCTCCTGTTCCTCCTGATTGACCTTTAGTATCACATTCACCAGTCTCTCAAACGGTTGTTATGTTCTCCTGTTCCTCCTCCTGATTGACCTTTAGTATCACATTCACCAGTCTCTCAAACGGTTGTTATGTTCTCCTGTTCCTCCTGATTGACCTTTAGTATCACATTCACCAGTCTCTCAAACGGTTGTTGTTATGTTCTCCTGTTCCTCCTGATTGACCTTTAGTATCACATTCACCAGTCTCTCAAACGGTTGTTATGTTCTCCTGTTCCTCCTGATTGACCTTTAGTATCACATTCACCAGTCTCTCAAACGGTTGTTATGTTCTCCTGTTCCTCCTGATTGACCTTTAGTATCACATTCACCAGTCTCTCAAAAACGGTTTGTTCCTGTTCTCCTGTTCCTCCTATGTTCTCCTGTTCCTCCTGATTGACCTTTAGTATCACATTCACCAGTCTCTCAAACGGTTGTTATGTTCTCCTGTTCCTCCTGATTGACCTTTAGTATCACATTCACCAGTCTCTCAAACGGTTGTTATGTTCTCCTGTTCCTCCTGATTGACCTTTAGTATCACATTCACCAGTCTCTCAAACGGTTGTTATGTTCTCCTGTTCCTCCTGATTGACCTTTAGTATCACATTCACCAGTCTCTCAAACGGTTGTTATGTTCTCCTGTTCCTCCTGATTGACCTTTAGTATCACATTCACCAGTCTCTCAAACGGTTGTTATGTTCTCCTGTTCCTCCTGATTGACCTTTAGTATCACATTCACCAGTCTCTCAAACGGTTGTTATGTTCTCCTGTTCCTCCTGATTGACCTTTAGTATCACATTCACCAGTCTCTCAAACGGTTGTTATGTTCTCCTGTTCCTCCTGATTGACCTTTAGTATCACATTCACCAGTCTCTCAAACGGTTGTTGTTTGTTCTCCTGTTCCTCCTGATTGATTGACCTTTAGTATCACATTCACCAGTCTCTCAAACGGTTGTTATGTTCTCCTGTTCCTCCTGATTGACCTTTAGTATCACATTCACCAGTCTCTCAAACGGTTGTTATGTTCTCCTGTTCCTCCTGATTGACCTTTAGTATCACATTCACCAGTCTCTCAAACGGTTGTTATGTTCTCCTGTTCCTCCTGATTGACCTTTAGTATCACATTCACCAGTCTCTCAAACGGTTGTTATGTTCTCCTGTTCCTCCTGATTGACCTTTAGTATCACATTCACCAGTCTCTCAAACGGTTGTTATGTTCTCCTGTTCCTCCTGATTGACCTTTAGTATCACATTCACCAGTCTCTCAAACGGTTGTTATGTTCTCCTGTTCCTCCTGATTGACCTTTAGTATCACATTCACCAGTCTCTCAAACGGTTGTTATGTTCTCCTGTTCCTCCTGATTGACCTTTAGTATCACATTCACCAGTCTCTCAAACGGTTGTTATGTTCTCCTGTTCCTCCTGATTGACCTTTAGTATCACATTCACCAGTCTCTCAAACGGTTGTTATGTTCTCCTGTTCCTCCTGATTGACCTTTAGTATCACATTCACCAGTCTCTCAAACGGTTGTTATGTTCTCCTCCTGTTCCTCCTGATTGACCTTTAGTATCACATTCACCAGTCTCTCAAACGGTTGTTATGTTCTCCTGTTCCTCCTGATTGACCTTTAGTATCACATTCACCAGTCTCTCAAACGGTTGTTATGTTCTCCTGTTCCTCCTGATTGACCTTTAGTATCACATTCACCAGTCTCTCAAACGGTTGTTATGTTCTCCTGTTCCTCCTGATTGACCTTTAGTATCACATTCACCAGTCTCTCAAAACGTTGTTATGTTCTCCTGTTCCTCCTGATTGACCTTTAGTATCACATTCACCAGTCTCTCAAACGGTTGTTATGTTCTCCTGTTCCTCCTGATTGACCTTTAGTATCACATTCACCAGTCTCTCAAACGGTTGTTATGTTCTCCTGTTCCTCCTGATTGACCTTTAGTATCACATTCACCAGTCTCTCAAACGGTTGTTATGTTCTCCTGTTCCTCCTGATTGACCTTTAGTATCACATTCACCAGTCTCTCAAACGGTTGTTATGTTCTCCTGTTCCTCCTGATTGACCTTTAGTATCACATTCACCAGTCTCTCAAACGGTTGTTATGTTCTCCTGTTCCTCCTGATTGACCTTTAGTATCACATTCACCAGTCTCTCAAACGGTTGTTATGTTCTCCTGTTCCTCCTGATTGACCTTTAGTATCACATTCACCAGTCTCTCAAACGGTTGTTATGTTCTCCTGTTCCTCCTGATTGACCTTTAGTATCACATTCACCAGTCTCTCAAACGGTTGTTATGTTCTCCTGTTCCTCCTGATTGACCTTTAGTATCACATTCACCAGTCTCTCAAACGGTTGTTATGTTCTCCTGTTCCTCCTGATTGACCTTTAGTATCACATTCACCAGTCTCTCAAACGGTTGTTATGTTCTCCTGTTCCTCCTGATTGACCTTTAGTATCACATTCACCAGTCTCTCAAACGGTTGTTATGTTCTCCTGTTCCTCCTGATTGACCTTTAGTATCACATTCACCAGTCTCTCAAACGGTTGTTATGTTCTCCTGTTCCTCCTGATTGACCTTTAGTATCACATTCACCAGTCTCTCAAACGGTTGTTATGTTCTCCTGTTCCTCCTGATTGACCTTTAGTATCACATTCACCAGTCTCTCAAACGGTTGTTATGTTCTCCTGTTCCTCCTGATTGACCTTTAGTATCACATTCACCAGTCTCTCAAACGGTTGTTATGTTCTCCTGTTCCTCCTGATTGACCTTTAGTATCACATTCACCAGTCTCTCAAACGGTTGTTATGTTCTCCTGTTCCTCCTGATTGACCTTTAGTATCACATTCACCAGTCTCTCAAACGGTTGTTATGTTCTCCTGTTCCTCCTGATTGACCTTTAGTATCACATTTCACCAGTCTCTCAAACGGTTGTTATGTTTCTCCTGTTCCTCCTGATTGACCTTTAGTATCACATTCACCAGTCTCTCAAACGGTTGTTATGTTCTCCTGTTCCTCCTGATTGACCTTTAGTATCACATTCACCAGTCTCTCAAACGGTTGTTATGTTCTCCTGTTCCTCCTGATTGACCTTTAGTATCACATTCACCAGTCTCTCAAACGGTTGTTATGTTCTCCTGTTCCTCCTGATTGACCTTTAGTATCACATTCACCAGTCTCTCAAACGGTTGTTATGTTCTCCTGTTCCTCCTGATTGACCTTTAGTATCACATTCACCAGTCTCTCAAACGGTTGTTATGTTCTCCTGTTCCTCCTGATTGACCTTTAGTATCACATTCACCAGTCTCTCAAACGGTTGTTATGTTCTCCTGTTCCTCCTGATTGACCTTTAGTATCACATTCACCAGTCTCTCAAACGGTTGTTATGTTCTCCTGTTCCTCCTGATTGACCTTTAGTATCACATTCACCAGTCTCTCAAACGGTTGTTATGTTCTCCTGTTCCTCCTGATTGACCTTTAGTATCACATTCACCAGTCTCTCAAACGGTTGTTATGTTCTCCTGTTCCTCCTGATTGACCTTTACCATCACATTCACCAGTCTCTCAAACGGTTGTTATGTTCTCCTGTTCCTCCTGATTGACCTTTAGTATCACATTCACCAGTCTCTCAAACGGTTGTTATGTTCTCCTGTTCCTCCTGATTGACCTTTAGTATCACATTCACCAGTCTCTCAAACGGTTGTTATGTTCTCCTGTTCCTCCTGATTGACCTTTAGTATCACATTCACCAGTCTCTCAAACGGTTGTTATGTTCTCCTGTTCCTCCTGATTGACCTTTAGTATCACATTCACCAGTCTCTCAAACGGTTGTTATGTTCTCCTGTTCCTCCTGATTGACCTTTAGTATCACATTCACCAGTCTCTCAAACGGTTGTTATGTTCTCCTGTTCCTCCTGATTGACCTTTAGTATCACATTCACCAGTCTCTCAAACGGTTGTTATGTTCTCCTGTTCCTCCTGATTGACCTTTAGTATCACATTCACCAGTCTCTCAAACGGTTGTTATGTTCTCCTGTTCCTCCTGATTGACCTTTAGTATCACATTCACCAGTCTCTCAAAAACGGTTGTTATGTTCTCCTGTTCCTCCTGATTGACCTTTAGTATCACATTCACCAGTCTCTCAAACGGTTGTTATGTTCTCCTGTTCCTCCTGATTGACCTTTAGTATCACATTCACCACTCTCTCAAACGGTTGTTATGTTCTCCTGTTCCTCCTGATTGACCTTTAGTATCACATTCACCAGTCTCTCAAACGGTTGTTATGTTCTCCTGTTCCTCCTGATTGACCTTTAGTATCACATTCCCCAGTCTCTCAAACGGTTGTTATGTTCTCCTGTTCCTCCTGATTGACCTTTAGTATCACATTCACCAGTCTCTCAAACGGTTGTTATGTTCTCCTGTTCCTCCTGATTGACCTTTAGTATCACATTCACCAGTCTCTCAAACGGTTGTTATGTTCTCCTGTTCCTCCTGATTGACCTTTAGTATCACATTCACCAGTCTCTCAAACGGTTGTTATGTTCTCCTGTTCCTCCTGATTGACCTTTAGTATCACATTCACCAGTCTCTCAAACGGTTGTTATGTTCTCCTGTTCCTCCTGATTGACCTTTAGTATCACATTCACCAGTCTCTCAAACGGTTGTTATGTTCTCCTGTTCCTCCTGATTGACCTTTAGTATCACATTCACCAGTCTCTCAAACGGTTGTTATGTTCTCCTGTTCCTCCTGATTGACCTTTAGTATCACATTCACCAGTCTCTCAAACGGTTGTTATGTTCTCCTGTTCCTCCTGATTGACCTTTAGTATCACATTCACCAGTCTCTCAAACGGTTGTTATGTTCTCCTGTTCCTCCTGATTGACCTTTAGTATCACATTCACCAGTCTCTCAAACGGTTGTTATGTTCTCCTGTTCCTCCTGATTGACCTTTAGTATCACATTCACCAGTCTCTCAAACGGTTGTTATGTTCTCCTGTTCCTCCTGATTGACCTTTAGTATCACATTCACCAGTCTCTCAAACGGTTGTTATGTTCTCCTGTTCCTCCTGATTGACCTTTAGTATCACATTCACCAGTCTCTCAAACGGTTGTTATGTTCTCCTGTTCCTCCTGATTGACCTTTAGTATCACATTCACCAGTCTCTCAAACGGTTGTTATGTTCTCCTGTTCCTCCTGATTGACCTTTAGTATCACATTCACCAGTCTCTCAAACGGTTGTTATGTTCTCCTGTTCCTCCTGATTGACCTTTAGTATCACATTCACCAGTCTCTCAAACGGTTGTTATGTTCTCCTGTTCCTCCTGATTGACCTTTAGTATCACATTTCACCAGTCTCTCAAACGGTTGTTATGTTCTCCTGTTCCTCCTGATTGACCTTTAGTATCACATTCACCAGTCTCTCAAACGGTTGTTATGTTCTCCTGTTCCTCCTGATTGACCTTTAGTATCACATTCACCAGTCTCTCAAACGGTTGTTATGTTCTCCTGTTCCTCCTGATTGACCTTTAGTATCACATTCACCAGTCTCTCAAACGGTTGTTATGTTCTCCTGTTCCTCCTGATTGACCTTTAGTATCACATTCACCAGTCTCTCAAACGGTTGTTATGTTCTCCTGTTCCTCCTGATTGACCTTTAGTATCACATTCACCAGTCTCTCAAACGGTTGTTATGTTCTCCTGTTCCTCCTGATTGACCTTTAGTATCACATTCACCAGTCTCTCAAACGGTTGTTATGTTCTCCTGTTCCTCCTGATTGACCTTTAGTATCACATTCACCAGTCTCTCAAACGGTTGTTATGTTCTCCTGTTCCTCCTGATTGACCTTTAGTATCACATTCACCAGTCTCTCAAACGGTTGTTATGTTCTCCTGTTCCTCCTGATTGACCTTTAGTATCACATTCACCAGTCTCTCAAACGGTTGTTATGTTCTCCTGTTCCTCCTGATTGACCTTTAGTATCACATTCACCAGTCTCTCAAACGGTTGTTATGTTCTCCTGTTCCTCCTGATTGACCTTTAGTATCACATTCACCAGTCTCTCAAACGGTTGTTATGTTCTCCTGTTCCTCCTGATTGACCTTTAGTATCACATTCACCAGTCTCTCAAACGGTTGTTATGTTCTCCTGTTCCTCCTGATTGACCTTTAGTATCACATTCACCAGTCTCTCAAACGGTTGTTATGTTCTCCTGTTCCTCCTGATTGACCTTTAGTATCACATTCACCAGTCTCTCAAACGGTTGTTATGTTCTCCTGTTCCTCCTGATTGACCTTTAGTATCACATTCACCAGTCTCTCAAACGGTTGTTATGTTCTCCTGTTCCTCCTGATTGACCTTTAGTATCACATTCACCAGTCTCTCAAACGGTTGTTATGTTCTCCTGTTCCTCCTGATTGACCTTTAGTATCACATTCACCAGTCTCTCAAACGGTTGTTATGTTCTCCTGTTCCTCCTGATTGACCTTTAGTATCACATTCACCAGTCTCTCAAACGGTTGTTATGTTCTCCTGTTCCTCCTGATTGACCTTTAGTATCACATTCACCAGTCTCTCAAACGGTTGTTATGTTCTCCTGTTCCTCCTGATTGACCTTTAGTATCACATTCACCAGTCTCTCAAACGGTTGTTATGTTCTCCTGTTCCTCCTGATTGACCTTTAGTATCACATTCACCAGTCTCTCAAACGGTTGTTATGTTCTCCTGTTCCTCCTGATTGACCTTTAGTATCACATTCACCAGTCTCTCAAACGGTTGTTATGTTCTCCTGTTCCTCCTGATTGACCTTTAGTATCACATTCACCAGTCTCTCAAACGGTTGTTATGTTCTCCTGTTCCTCCTGATTGACCTTTTAGTATCACATTCACCAGTCTCTCAAACGGTTGTTATGTTCTCCTGTTCCTCCTGATTGACCTTTAGTATCACATTCACCAGTCTCTCAAACGGTTGTTATGTTCTCCTGTTCCTCCTGATTGACCTTTAGTATCACATTCACCAGTCTCTCAAAACGGTTGTTATGTTCTCCTGTTCCTCCTGATTTGACCTTTAGTATCACATTCACCAGTCTCTCAAACGGTTGTTATGTTCTCCTGTTCCTCCTGATTGACCTTTAGTATCACATTCACCAGTCTCTCAAACGGTTGTTATGTTCTCCTGTTCCTCCTGATTGACCTTTAGTATCACATTCACCAGTCTCTCAAACGGTTGTTATGTTCTCCTGTTCCTCCTGATTGACCTTTAGTATCACATTCACCAGTCTCTCAAACGGTTGTTATGTTCTCCTGTTCCTCCTGATTGACCTTTAGTATCACATTCACCAGTCTCTCAAACGGTTGTTATGTTCTCCTGTTCCTCCTGATTGACCTTTAGTATCACATTCACCAGTCTCTCTCAAACGGTTGTTATGTTCTCCTGTTCCTCCTGATTGACCTTTAGTATCACATTCACCAGTCTCTCAAACGGTTGTTATGTTCTCCTGTTCCTCCTGATTGACCTTTAGTATCACATTCACCAGTCTCTCAAACGGTTGTTATGTTCTCCTGTTCCTCCTGATTGACCTTTAGTATCACATTCACCAGTCTCTCAAACGGTTGTTATGTTCTCCTGTTCCTCCTGATTGACCTTTAGTATCACATTCACCAGTCTCTCAAACGGTTGTTATGTTCTCCTGTTCCTCCTGATTGACCTTTAGTATCACATTCACCAGTCTCTCAAACGGTTGTTATGTTCTCCTGTTCCTCCTGATTGACCTTTAGTATCACATTCACCAGTCTCTCAAACGGTTGTTATGTTCTCCTGTTCCTCCTGATTGACCTTTAGTATCACATTCACCAGTCTCTCAAACGGTTGTTATGTTCTCCTGTTCCTCCTGATTGACCTTTAGTATCACATTCACCAGTCTCTCAAACGGTTGTTATGTTCTCCTGTTCCTCCTGATTGACCTTTAGTATCACATTCACCAGTCTCTCAAACGGTTGTTATGTTCTCCTGTTCCTCCTGATTGACCTTTAGTATCACATTCACCAGTCTCTCAAACGGTTGTTATGTTCTCCTGTTCCTCCTGATTGACCTTTAGTATCACATTCACCAGTCTCTCAAACGGTTGTTATGTTCTCCTGTTCCTCCTGATTGACCTTTAGTATCACATTCACCAGTCTCTCAAACGGTTGTTATGTTCTCCTGTTCCTCCTGATTGACCTTTAGTATCACATTCACCAGTCTCTCAAACGGTTGTTATGTTCTCCTGTTCCTCCTGATTGACCTTTAGTATCACATTCACCAGTCTCTCAAACGGTTGTTATGTTCTCCTGTTCCTCCTGATTGACCTTTAGTATCACATTCACCAGTCTCTCAAACGGTTGTTATGTTCTCCTGTTCCTCCTGATTGACCTTTAGTATCACATTCACCAGTCTCTCAAACGGTTGTTATGTTCTCCTGTTCCTCCTGATTGACCTTTAGTATCACATTCACCAGTCTCTCAAACGGTTGTTATGTTCTCCTGTTCCTCCTGATTGACCTTTAGTATCACATTCACCAGTCTCTCAAAACGGTTGTTATGTTCTCCTGTTCCTCCTGATTGACCTTTAGTATCACATTCACCAGTCTCTCAAACGGTTGTTATGTTCTCCTGTTCCTCCTGATTGACCTTTAGTATCACATTCACCAGTCTCTCAAACGGTTGTTATGTTCTCCTGTTCCTCCTGATTGACCTTTAGTATCACATTCACCAGTCTCTCAAAAACGGTTGTTATGTTCTCCTGTTCCTCCTGATTGACCTTTAGTATCACATTCACCAGTCTCTCAAACGGTTGTTATGTTCTCCTGTTCCTCCTGATTGACCTTTAGTATCACATTCACCAGTCTCTCAAACGGTTGTTATGTTCTCCTGTCCTCCTGATTGACCTTTAGTATCACATTCACCAGTCTCTCAAACGGTTGTTATGTTCTCCTGTTCCTCCTGATTGACCTTTAGTATCACATTCACCAGTCTCTCAAACGGTTGTTATGTTCTCCTGTTCCTCCTGATTGACCTTTAGTATCACATTCACCAGTCTCTCAAACGGTTGTGTTATGTTCTCCTGTTCCTCCTGATTGACCTTTAGTATCACATTCACCAGTCTCTCAAACGGTTGTTGTTATGTTCTCCTGTTCCTCCTGATTGACCTTTAGTATCACATTCACCAGTCTCTCAAACGGTTGTTATGTTCTCCTGTTCCTCCTGATTGACCTTTAGTATCACATTCACCAGTCTCTCAAACGGTTGTTATGTTCTCCTGTTCCTCCTGATTGACCTTTAGTATCACATTCACCAGTCTCTCAAACGGTTGTTATGTTCTCCTGTTCCTCCTGATTGACCTTTAGTATCACATTCACCAGTCTCTCAAACGGTTGTTATGTTCTCCTGTTCCTCCTGATTGACCTTTAGTATCACATTCACCAGTCTCTCAAACGGTTGTTATGTTCTCCTGTTCCTCCTGATTGACCTTTAGTATCACATTCACCAGTCTCTCAAACGGTTGTTATGTTCTCCTTTCCTCCTGATTGACCTTTAGTATCACATTCACCAGTCTCTCAAACGGTTGTTATGTTCTCCTGTTCCTCCTGATTGACCTTTAGTATCACATTCACCAGTCTCTCAAACGGTTGTTATGTTCTCCTGTTCCTCCTGATTGACCTTTAGTATCACATTCACCAGTCTCTCAAACGGTTGTTATGTTCTCCTGTTCCTCCTGATTGACCTTTAGTATCACATTCACCAGTCTCTCAAACGGTTGTTATGTTCTCCTGTTCCTCCTGATTGACCTTTAGTATCACATTCACCAGTCTCTCAAACGGTTGTTATGTTCTCCTGTTCCTCCTGATTGACCTTTAGTATCACATTCACCAGTCTCTCAAACGGTTGTTATGTTCTCCTGTTCCTCCTGATTGACCTTTAGTATCACATTCACCAGTCTCTCAAACGGTTGTTATGTTCTCCTGTTCCTCCTGATTGACCTTTAGTATCACATTCACCAGTCTCTCAAACGGTTGTTATGTTCTCCTGTTCCTCCTGATTGACCTTTAGTATCACATTCACCAGTCTCTCAAACGGTTGTTATGTTCTCCTGTTCCTCCTGATTGACCTTTAGTATCACATTCACCATCTCTCAAACGGTTGTTATGTTCTCCTGTTCCTCCTGATTGACCTTTAGTATCACATTCACCAGTCTCTCAAACGGTTGTTATGTTCTCCTGTTCCTCCTGATTGACCTTTAGTATCACATTCACCAGTCTCTCAAACGGTTGTTATGTTCTCCTGTTCCTCCTGATTGACCTTTAGTATCACATTCACCAGTCTCTCAAACGGTTGTTATGTTCTCCTGTTCCTCCTGATTGACCTTTAGTATCACATTCACCAGTCTCTCAAACGGTTGTTATGTTCTCCTGTTCCTCCTGATTGACCTTTAGTATCACATTCACCAGTCTCTCAAACGGTTGTTATGTTCTCCTGTTCCTCCTGATTGACCTTTAGTATCACATTCACCAGTCTCTCAAACGGTTGTTATGTTCTCCTGTTCTCCTGATTGACCTTTAGTATCACATTCACCAGTCTCTCAAACGGTTGTTGTTACCTGTTTCCTCCTGATTGACCTTTAGTATCACATTCACCAGTCTCTCAAACGGTTGTTATGTTCTCCTGTTCCTCCTGATTGACCTTTAGTATCACATTCACCAGTCTCACGGTTTGTTATGTTCTCCTGTTCCTCCTGATTGACCTTTAGTATCACATTCACCAGTCTCTTAAACGTTGTTATGTTCTCCTGTTCCTCCTGATTGACCTTTAGTATCACATTCACCAGTCTCTCAAACGGTTGTTATGTTCTCCTGTTCCTCCTGATTGACCTTTAGTATCACATTCACCAGTCTCTCAAACGGTTGTTATGTTCTCCTGTTCCTCCTGATTGACCTTTAGTATCACATTCACCAGTCTCTCAAACGGTTGTTATGTTCTCCTGTTCCTCCTGATTGACCTTTAGTATCACATTCACCAGTCTCTCAAACGGTTGTTATGTTCTCCTGTTCCTCCTGATTGACCTTTAGTATCACATTCACCAGTCTCTCAAACGGTTGTTGTTCTCCTGTTCCTTATGTTCTCCTGTTCCTCCTGATTTCCTCCTTTACCTTTAGTATCACATTCACCAGTCTCTCAAACGGTTGTTACATGTCTCCTGTTCCTCCTGATTGACCTTTAGTATCACATTCACCAGTCTCTCAAACGGTTGTTATGTTCTCCTGTTCCTCCTGATGACCTTTAGTATCACATTCACCAGTCTCTCAAACGGTTGTTATGTTCTCCTGTTCCTCCTGATTGACCTTTAGTATCACATTCACCAGTCTCTCAAACGGTTGTTATGTTCTCCTGTTCCTCCTGATTGACCTTTAGTATCACATTCACCAGTCTCTCAAACGGTTGTTATGTTCTCCTGTTCCTCCTGATTGACCTTTAGTATCACATTCACCAGTCTCTCAAACGGTTGTTATGTTCTCCTGTTCCTCCTGATTGACCTTTAGTATCACATTCACCAGTCTCTCAAACGGTTGTTATGTTCTCCTGTTCCTCCTGATTGACCTTTAGTATCACATTCACCAGTCTCTCAAACGGTTGTTATGTTCTCCTGTTCCTCCTGATTGACCTTTACCATCACATTCACCAGTCTCTCAAACGGTTGTTATGTTCTCCTGTTCCTCCTGATTGACCTTTAGTATCACATTCACCAGTCTCTCAAACGGTTGTTATGTTCTCCTGTTCTCCTGATTGACCTTTAGTATCACATTCACCAGTCTCTCAAACGGTTGTTATGTTCTCCTGTTCCTCCTGATTGAACTTTAGTATCACATTCACCAGTCTCTCAAACGGTTGTTATGTTCTCCTGTTCCTCCTGATTGACCTTTAGTATCACATTCACCAGTCTCTCAAACGGTTGTTATGTTCTCCTGTTCCTCCTGATTGACCTTTAGTATCACATTCACCAGTCTCTCAAACGGTTGTTATGTTCTCCTGTTCCTCCTGATTGACCTTTAGTATCACATTCACCAGTCTCTCAAACGGTTGTTATGTTCTCCTGTTCCTCCTGATTGACCTTTAGTATCACATTCACCAGTCTCTCAAACGGTTGTTATGTTTCTCCTGTTCCTCCTGATTGACCTTTATCACATTCACCAGTCTCTGTTGTTATGTTCTCCTGTTCCTCCTGATTGACTTTAGTATCACATTCACCAGTCTCTCAAACGGTTGTTATGTTCTCCTGTTCCTCCTGATTGACCTTTAGTATCACATTCACCAGTCTCTCAAACGGTTGTTATGTTCTCCTGTTCCTCCTGATTGACCTTTACCATCACATTCACCAGTCTCAAACGGTTGTTATGTTCTCCTGTTCCTCCTGATTGACCTTTAGTATCACATTCACCAGTCTCTCAAACGGTTGTTATGTTCTCCTGTTCCTCCTGATTGACCTTTAGTATCACATTCACCAGTCTCTCAAACGGGTTGTTATGTTCTCCTGTTCCTCCTGATTGACCTTTAGTATCACATTCACCAGTCTCTCAAACGGTTGTTATGTTCTCCTGTTCCTCCTGATTGACCTTTAGTATCACATTCACCAGTCTCTCAAACGGTTGTTATGTTCTCCTGTTCCTCCTGATTGACCTTTAGTATCACATTCACCAGTCTCTCAAACGGTTGTTATGTTCTCCTGTTCCTCCTGATTGACCTTTAGTATCACATTCACCAGTCTCTCAAACGGTTGTTATGTTCTCCTGTTCCTCCTGATTGACCTTTAGTATCACATTCACCAGTCTCTCAAACGGTTGTTATGTTCTCCTGTTCCTCCTGATTGACCTTTACCATCACATTCACCAGTCTCTCAAACGGTGTTGTTATGTTCTCCTGTTCCTCCTGATTGACCTTTAGTATCACATTCACCAGTCTCTCAAACGGTTGTTATTTTCTCCTGTTCCTCCTGATTGACCTTTAGTATCACATTCACCAGTCTCTCAAACGGTTGTTATGTTCTCCTCCTGTTCCTCCTGATTGACCTTTAGTATCACATTCACCAGTCTCTCAAACGGTTGTTATGTTCTCCTGTTCCTCCTGATTGACCTTTAGTATCACATTCACCAGTCTCAAACGGTTGTTATGTTCTCCTGTTCCTCCTGATTGACATCACATTCACCAGTCTCTCAAACGGTTGTTATGTTCTCCTGTTCCTCCTGATTGACCTTTAGTATCACATTCACCAGTCTCTCAAACGGTTGTTATGTTCTCCTGTTCCTCCTGATTGACCTTTAGTATCACATTCACCAGTCTGTTGTTATGTTCTCCTGTTCCTCCTGATTGACCTTTAGTATCACATTCACCAGTCTCTCAAACGGTTGTTATGTTCTCCTGTTCCTCCTGATTGACCTTTAGTATCACATTCACCAGTCTCTCAAACGGTTGTTATGTTCTCCTGTTCCTCCTGATTGACCTTTAGTATCACATTCACCAGTCTCTCAAACGGTTGTTATGTTCTCCTGTTCCTCCTGATTGACCTTTAGTATCACATTCACCAGTCTCTCAAACGGTTGTTATGTTCTCCTGTTCCTCCTGATTTGACTTTAGTATCACATTCACCAGTCTCTCAAACGGTTGTTATGTTCTCCTGTTCCTCCTGATTGACCTTTGTATCACATTCACCAGTCTCTCAAACGGTTGTTATGTTCTCCTGTTCCTCCTGACTTTAGTATCACATTCACCAGTCTCTCAAACGGTTGTTATGTTCTCCTGTTCCTCCTGATTGACCTTTAGTATCACATTCACCAGTCTCTCAAACGGTTGTTATGTTCTCCTGTTCCTCCTGATTGACCTTTAGTATCACATTCACCAGTCTCTCAAACGGTTGTTATGTTCTCCTGTTCCTCCTGATTGACCTTTAGTATCACATTCACCAGTCTCTCAAACGGTTGTTATGTTCTCCTCCTGTTCCTCCTGATTGACCTTTAGTATCACATTCACCAGTCTCTCAAACGGTTGTTATGTTCTCCTGTTCCTCCTGATTGATTTTTAGTATCACATTCACCAGTCTCTCAAACGGTTGTTATGTTCTCCTGTTCCTCCTGATTGACCTTTAGTATCACATTCACCAGTCTCTCAAACGGTTGTTATGTTCTGTTCCTCCTGATTGACCTTTAGTATCACATTCACCAGTCTCTCAAACGATGTTCTCCTGTTCCTCCTGATTGACCTTTAGTATCACATTCACCAGTCTCTCAAACGGTTGTTATGTTCTCCTGTTCCTCCTGATTGACCTTTAGTATCACATTCACCAGTCTCTCAAACGGTTGTTATGTTCTCCTGTTCCTCCTGATTGACCTTTAGTATCACATTCACCAGTCTCTCAAACGGTTGTTATATGTTCTCCTGTTCCTCCTGATTGACCTTTAGTATCACATTCACCAGTCTCTCAAACGGTTGTTATGTTCTCCTGTTCCTCCTGATTGACCTTTAGTATCACATTCACCAGTCTCTCAAACGGTTGTTATGTTCTCCTGTTCCTCCTGATTGACCTTTAGTATCACATTCACCAGTCTCTCAAACGGTTGTTATGTTCTCCTGTTCCTCCTGATTGACCTTTAGTATCACATTCACCAGTCTCTCAAACGGTTGTTATGTTCTCCTGTTCCTCCTGATTGACCTTTACCATCACATTCACCAGTCTCTCAAACGGTTGTTATGTTCTCCTGTTCCTCCTGATTGACCTTTAGTATCACATTCACCAGTCTCTCAAACGGTTGTTATGTTCTCCTGTTCCTCCTGATTGACCTTTAGTATCACATTCACCAGTCTCTCAAACGGTTGTTATGTTCTCCTGTTCCTCCTGATTGACCTTTAGTATCACATTCACCAGTCTCTCAAACGGTTGTTATGTTCTCCTGTTCCTCCTGATTGACCTTAGTATCATCACATTCACAGTCTCTCTCAAACGGTTGTTATGTTCTCCTGTTCCTCCTGATTGACCTTTAGTATCACATTCACCAGTCTCTCAAACGGTTGTTATGTTCTCCTGTTCCTCCTGATTGACCTTTAGTATCACATTCACCAGTCTCTCAAACGGTTGTTATGTTCTCCTGTTCCTCCTGATTGACCTTTAGTATCACATTCACCAGTCTCTCAAACGGGTTGTTATGTTCTCCTGTTCCTCCTGATTGACCTTTAGTATCACATTCACCAGTCTCTCAAACGGTTGTTATGTTCTCCTGTTCCTCCTGATTGACCTTTAGTATCACATTCACCAGTCTCTCAAACGGTTGTTATGTTCTCCTGTTCCTCCTGATTGACCTTTAGTATCACATTCACCAGTCTCTCAAACGGTTGTTATGTTTCTCCTGTTCCTCCTGATTGACCTTTAGTATCACATTCACCAGTCTCTCAAACGGTTGTTATGTTCTCCTGTTCCTCCTGATTGACCTTTAGTATCACATTCACCAGTCTCTCAAACGGTTGTTAGTTTCCTGTTCCTCCTGATTGACCTTTAGTATCACATTCACCAGTCTCTCAAACGGTTGTTATGTTCTCCTGTTCCTCCTGATTGACCTTTAGTATCACATTCACCAGTCTCTCAAACGGTTGTTATGTTCTCCTGTTCCTCCTGATTGACCTTTAGTATCACATTCACCAGTCTCTCAAACGGTTGTTATTTTCTCCTGTTTCTCCTGATTGACCTTTAGTATCACATTCACCAGTCTCTCAAACGGTTGTTATGTTCTCCTGTTCCTCCTGATTGACCTTTAGTATCACATTCACCAGTCTCTCTCAAACGGTTGTTATGTTCTCCTGTTCCTCCTGATTGACCTTTAGTATCACATTCACCAGTCTCTCAAACGGTTGTTATGTCACCAGTCTCTCAAACGGTTGTTATGTTCTCCTGTTCCTCCTGATTGACCTTTAGTATCACATTCACCAGTCTCTCAAACGGTTGTTATGTTCTCCTGTTCCTCCTGATTGACCTTTAGTATCAAATTCACCAGTCTCTCAAACGGTTGTTATGTTCTCCTGTTCCTCCTGATTGACCTTTAGTATCACATTCACCAGTCTCTCAAACGGTTGTTATGTTCTCCTGTTCCTCCTGATTGACCTTTACCATCACATTCACCAGTCTCTCAAACGGTTGTTATGTTTCTCCTGTTCCTCCTGATTGACCTTTAGTATCACATTCACCAGTCTCTCAAACGGTTGTTATGTTCTCCTGTTCCTCCTGATTGACCTTTAGTATCACATTCACCAGTCTCTCAAACGTTTGTTATGTTCTCCTGTTCCTCCTGATTGACCTTTAGTATCACATTCACCAGTCTCTCAAACGGTTGTTATTTTCTCCTGTTCCTCCTGATTGACCTTTAGTATCACATTCACCAGTCTCTCAAACGTTGTTATGTTCTCTCCTGTTCCTCCTGATTGACCTTTAGTATCACATTCACCAGTCTCTCAAACGGTTGTTATGTTCTCCTGTTCCTCCTGATTGACCTTTAGTATCACATTCACCAGTCTCTCAAACGCGTTGTTATGTTCTCCTGTTCCTCCTGATTGACCTTTAGTATCACATTCACCAGTCTCTCAAACAGTTGTTATGTTCTCCTGTTCCTCCTGATTGACCTTTAGTATTTCACCAGTCTCTTCTCCTGTTCCTGTTCCCTGATTTGACCTTTAGTATCACATTCACCAGTCTCTCAAACGGTTGTTATGTATGTTCTCCTGTTCCTCCTGATTGACCTTTAGTATCACATTCACCAGTCTCTCAAACGGTTGTTATGTTCTCCTGTTCCTCCTGATTGACCTTTAGTATCACATTCACCAGTCTCTCAAAACGGTTGTTATGTTGTTCTCCTGTTCCTCCTGATTGACCTTTAGTATCACATTCACCACTCTCTCAAACGGTTGTTATGTTCTCCTGTTCCTCCTGATTGACCTTTAGTATCACATTCACCAGTCTCTCAAACGGTTGTTATGTTCTCCTGTTCCTCCTGATTGACCTTTAGTATCACATTCACCAGTCTCTCAAACGGTTGTTATGTTCTCCTGTTCCTCCTGATTGACCTTTAGTATCACATTCACCAGTCTCTCAAAACGGGTTGTTATGTTCTCCTGTTCCTCCTGATTGACCTTTAGTATCACATTCACCAGTCTCTCAAACGGTTGTTATGTTCTCCTCCTGTTCCTCCTGATTGACCTTTAGTATCACATTCACCAGTCTCTCAAACGGTTGTTATGTTCTCCTGTTCCTCCTGATTGATTAGTATCACATTCACCAGTCTCTCAAACGGTTGTTATGTTCACATCCTCTGATTGACTTTAGTATCACATTCACCAGTCTCTCAAACGGTTGTTATGTTCTCCTGTTCCTCCTGACCTTTGACCTTTAGTATCACATTCACCAGTCTCTCAAACGGTTGTTATGTTCTCCTGTTTCCCTCCTGATTCACCAGTCTTCTCAAAGTTTCTCCTGTTCCTCCTGATTGACCTTTATCACATTCACCAGTCTCTCAAACGGTTGTTATGTTCTCCTGTTCCTCCTGATCACCAGTCTCTTTAGTATCACATTCACTTTAGTATCTCTCAAGTCGGTTGTTATGTTCTCCTGTTCCTCCTGATTGACCTTTAGTATCACATTCACCAGTCTCTCAAACGGTTGTTATGTCTCTGTTCCTCCTGATTGACCAAACGGTTGTTGTTATGTTCTCCTGTTCCTCCTGATTGACCTTTAGTATCACATTCACCAGTCTCTCAAACGGTTGTTATGTTCTCCTGTTCCTCCTGATTGACCTTTAGTATCACATTCACCAGTCTCTCAAACGGTTGTTATCCTGTTCTCCTGATTGTTCCTCCTGATTGACCTCCTTAGACCTTTAGTATCACATTCACCAGTCTCTCAAACGGTTGTTATGTTCTCCTGTTCCTCCTGATTGACCTTTAGTATCACATTCACCAGTCTCTCAAACCTGTTCCTCCTTGACCTTTAAATGATTCACCAGTCTTCAAACGGTTGTTCCATTCCATTCTCCTGATTGACCTTTAGTCTCTCAACCAGTCTCTCAAACGGTTGTTATGTTCTCCTGTTCCTCCTGATTGACCTTTACCATCACATTCACCACCAGTCTCTCAAACGGTTGTTATGTTCTCCTGTTCCTCCTGATTGACCTTTAGTATCACATTCACATCACATTCACCAGTCTCTCAAACGGTTGTTATGTTCTCCTGTTCCTCCTGATTGACCTTTAGTATCACACCAGTCTCACCAGTCTCTCAAACGGTTGTTATGTTCTCCTGTTCTCCTCCTGATTGACCTTTAGTGATCACATTCACCAGTCTCTCAAACGGTTGTTATGTTCTGTTCCTCCTGATTGACCTTTAGTATCACATTCACCAGTCTCTCAAACGGTTGTTATGTGTTCTCCATTTAGTATCACATTCACCAGTCTCTCAAACGGTTGTTATGTTCTCCTGTTCCTCCTGATTGACCTTTAGTATCACATTCACCAGTCTCTTAAACGGTTGTTATGTTCTCCTGTTCCTCCTGATTGACCTTTAGTATCACATTCACCAGTCTCTCAAACGGTTGTGTTATGTTCTCCTGTTCCTCCTGATTGACCTTTAGTATCACATTCACCAGTCTCTCAAACGGTTGTTATGTTCTCCTGTTCCTCCTGATTGACCTTTAGTATCACATTCACCAGTCTCTTAAACGGTTGTTATGTTCTCCTGTTCCTCCTGATTGACCTTTAGTATCACATTCACCAGTCTCTCAAACGGTTGTTATGTTCTCCTGTTCCTCCTGATTGACCTTTTATCACATCACAGGTCTCAAACAGTGTTCAAACGGTTGTTATCCTGTTCCTCCTGATTGACCTTTAGTATCACATTCACCAGTCTCTCAAACGGTTGTTATGTTCTCCTGTTCCTCCTGATTGACCTTTAGTATCACATTCACCAGTCTCTCAAACGGTTGTTGTTATGTTTCTCCTGTTCCTCCTGATTGATTGACCTTTAGTATCACATTCACCAGTCTCTCAGTCTCTCAAACGGTTGTTTATGTTCTCCTGTTCCTCCTGATTGACCTTTAGTATCACATTTCTCAAAACGGTTGTTATGTTCTCCTGTTCCTCTTTAACGGTTGTTATGTTCTCCTGTTCCTCCTGATTGACCTTTAGTTCTCCTGTTCACATTCACCAGTATCACATTCACCAGTCTCTCAAACGGTTGTTATGTTCTCCTGTTCCTGTTCCTCCTGATTGAACTTTAGTATCACCATATCACATTCACCAGTCTCTCAAACGGTTGTTATGTTTCTCCTGTTCCTCCTGATTGACCTTTAGTATCACATTCACCAGTCTCTCAAACGGTTGTTATGTTCTCCTGTTCCTCCTGATTTGACCTTTAGTATCACATTCATTCACCAGTTTCTCCTGTTCCTCCTGATTCTCACATTCACCAGTCTCTCAAACGGTTGTTATGTTCTCTCCTGATTGTTCCTCCTCTCAAATTGACCTTTAGTATCACATTCAAACGGTTTTATGTTCTCAGTTCCTCTCTCAAACGGTTGTTATGTTCTCCTGTTCCTCCTGATTGACCTTTAGTATCACATTCACCAGTCTCTCAAACGGTTGTTATGTTCTCCTGTTCCTCCTGTGACCTTCCTGAATTTCACCAGTCTTCAAACGGTTGTTATGTTCTCCTGTTCCTCCTGATTGACCTTTAGTATCACATTCACAGTCTCTCAAACGGTTGTTATGTTCTCTCCTGTTCCTCCTGATTGACCTTTAGTATCACATTGTCTCTCTTAGTATCACATTCACCAGTTTCTCACCAGTCTCTCAAACGGTTGTTGTTATGTTCTCCTGTCACCAGTCTCTCTGTTCCTCCTGATTGACCTTTAGTATCACATTCACCAGTCTCTCTCTCAAAAACGGTTGTTATGTTCTCCTGTTCCTCCTGATTGACCTTTAGTATCACATTCACCAGTCTCTCAAACGGTTGTTATGTTGTTACCTTTGTATCACATTCCCAGTTCCTCCTTATGTTCTTGTTCCTCCTGATTGACCTTTAGTATCACATTCACCAGTTAACGTTCCTGTTCCTGTTCATTCACCTGTTCTCCTGATTTTGACCTCCTTTCCTCCTGATTGACCTTTAGTATCACATTCACCAGTCTCTGTTATGTTTATGTTCTCCTGTTCCTCTCCTGTTCCTCCTGATTGACCTTTAGTATCACATTCACCAGTCTCTCTCAAACGGTTTGTTATGTTCTCCTGTTCCTCCTGATTGACCTTTGACCTTTAGTATCACACATTCAAACGGTTGTTATGTTCTCCTGTCTCTCAAACGGTTGTTAGTCTCTGTTCCTCCTATGTTCTGTTCCTCCTGATTGACCTTTAGTATCACATTCACCAGTCTCTCAAACGGTTGTTATGTTCTCCTGTTCCTCCTGATTGACCTTTAGTATCACATTCACCAGTCTCTCAAACGGTTGTTATTTTCTCCTGTTCCTCCTGATTGACCTTTAGTATCACATTCACCAGTCTCTCAAACGGTTGTTATGTTCTCCTGTTCCTCCTGATTGACCTTTAGTATCACATTCACCCAGTCTCTCAAAACGGTTGTTATGTTCTCCTGTTCCTCCTGATTGACCTTTAGTATCACATTCACCAGTCTCTCAAACGGTTGTTATGTTCTCCTGTTCCTCTGATTGACCTTTAGTATCACATTCACCAGTCTCTCAAACGTTTGTTATGTTTCCTGATTCCTGTTCCTCCTGATTGACCTTTAGTATCACATTCACCAGTCTCTCAAACGGTTGTTATGTTCTCCTGTTCCTCCTGATTGACCTTTAGTATCACATTCACCAGTCTCTCAAACGGTTGTTATGTTCTCCTGTTCCTCCTGATTGACCTTTAGTATCACATTCACCAGTCTCTCAAACGGTTGTTATGTTCTCCTGTTCCTCCTGATTGACCTTTAGTATCACATTCACCAGTCTCTCAAACGGTTGTTATGTTTTCCTGTTCCTCCTGATTGACCTTTAGTATCACATTCACCAGTCTCTCAAACGGTTGTTATGTTCTCCTGTTGTTCCTCCTGATTGACCTTTCATCACATTCACCAGTCTCTCAAACGGTTGTTATGTTCTCCTGTTCCTCCTGATTGACCTTTAGTATCACATTCACCAGTCTCTCAAACGGTTGTTATGTTCTCCTGTTCCTCCTGATTGACCTTTAGTATCACATTCACCAGTCTCTCAAACGGTTGTTATGTTCTCCTGTTCCTCCTGATTGACCTTTAGTATCACATTCACCAGTCTCTCAAACGGTTGTTATGTTCTCCTGTTCCTCCTGATTGACCTTTAGTATCACATTCACCAGTCTCTCAAACGGTTGTTATGTTCTCCTGTTCCTCCTGATTGACCTTTAGTATCACATTCACCAGTCTCTCAAACGGTTGTTGTTTATGTTTCTGATTCCTGTTCCTCTCAAACTGATCCTGACCTTTGACCTTTAGTATCACATTCACCAGTCTCTCAAACGGTTGTTATGTTCTCCTGTTCCTCCTGATTGACCTTTAGTATCACATTCACCAGTCTCTCAAACGGTTGTTATGTTCTCCTGTTCCTCCTGATTGACCTTTAGTATCACATTCACCAGTCTCTCAATTGTTTATGTTCTCCTGTTCCTCCTGATTGACCTTTAGTATCACATTCACCAGTCTCTCAAACGGTTGTTATGTTCTCCTGTTCCTCCTGATTGACCTTTAGTATCACATTCACCAGTCTCTCAAACGGTTGTTATGTTTCTCCTGTTTCCTCCTGATTGACCTTTAGTATCACATTCACCAGTCTCTCAAACGGTTGTTATGTTCTCCTGTTCCTCCTGATTGACCTTTAGTATCACATTCACCAGTCTCTCAAACGGTTGTTATTTTCTCCTGTTCCTCCTGATTGACCTTTAGTATCACATTCACCAGTCTCTCAAACGGTTGTTATGTTCTTCTGTTCTCCTGTTCACTCCTGATTGTTATGTTCTCCTGTTCCTTGATTATTCATCACATTCACCAGTCTCTCAACGGTTGTTATGTTCTTGTTCCTCCTGATTGACCTTTAGTATCACATTCACCAGTCTCTCAAACGGTTGTTATGTTCTCCTGTTCCTCCTTGACCTCAGTCTCTCAAACGGTTGTTATGTTCTCCTGTTCCTCCTGATTGACATCACATTCACCAGTCTCTCAAACGGTTGTTTATGTTCTCCTGTTCCCTCCTGATTGACCTTTAGTTGTTTATCACATTCAACAGTCACCAGTCTCTCAAACGGTTGTTATGTTCTCCGGTTGTTATGTTCTCTCTGTTCCTCCTGATTGACCTTTAGTATCACATTCACCAGTCTCTCAAACGGTTGTTCTGTTCTCCTGTTCCTCCTGATTGACCTTTAGTATCACATTCACCAGTCTCTCAAACGGTTGTTATGTTCTCCTGTTCCTCCTGATTGACCTTTAGTGTTCTCCTGTGTTTGTTCTCCTCCTGATTGACCTTTAGTATCACATTCACCATTCTCTGATTGACCAGTCTCTCAAACGGTTGTCTCCTGTTCCTCCTGATTGACCTTTAGTATCACATTCACCAGTCTCTCAAACGGTTGTTTGTTCTCCTGTTCCTCCTGATTGACCATCACATCACAGTCTCTCAAACGGGTTGTTATGTTCTCCTGTTCCTCCTGATTGACCTTAGTATCACATTCACACCAGTCTCTCAAAAACGGTGTTATGTTCTCCTGTTCCCTCCTGATTGACCTTTAGTATCACATTCACCAGTCTCTCAAACGGTTGTTATGTTCTCCTGTTCTGTCCTCAAACGGTTGATTGACCTTTATTGACCTTTAGTATCACATTCACCAGTCTCTCAAACGTTGGTTGTTTGTTATGTTCTCCTGTTCCTCCTGATTGACCTTTAGTATCACACATTCACCAGTCTCTCAAACGGTTGTTATGTTCTCCTGTTCCTCCTGATTGACCTTTTAATCACATTCACCAGTCTCTCAAAACGTTGTTATGTTCTCCTGTTTCCTCTGATTGACCTGTTCAGTCTCCAAACGGTTTACATTTAGTATCACATTCACTTTAGTCTCATTCAAACTCTTCAAACGGTTGTTATGTTTCTGTTCCTGTTCCTCCTGATTGACCTTTAGTATCACATTCACCAGTCTCTCAAACGGTTGTTATGTTCTCCTGTTCCTCCTGATTGACCATTTTAGTATCACATTCACCAGTCTCTCAAACGGTTGTTATGTTCTTCTCTGATTGACCTTTGTTCCTCCTGATTGACCTTTAGTATCACCTTTATATCACATTCACTCTCAAACGGTTGTTATGTTCTCCTGTTCCTCCTGATTGACCTTTAGTATCACATTTCATTCACCAGTCTCTCAAACGGTTTATGTTCTCCTGTTCCTCTCCTGACCTGTTATCACATTCACCAGTCTCTCAAACGGTTGTTATGTTCTCCTGTTCCTCCTGATTGACCTTTAGTATCACATTCACCAGTCTCTTAAACGGTTGTTATGTTCTCCTGTTCCTCCTGATTGACCTTTAGTATCACATTCACCAGTCTCTCAAACGGTTGTTATGTTCTCCTGTTCCTCCTGATTGACCTTTGACCTTTAGTATCACATTCACCAGTCTCTCAAACGGTTGTTATGTTTCTCCTGTTCCTCCTGATTGACATTTAGTATCACATTCACCAGTCTCTCTCAAACGGTTGTTATGTTCTCTGTTCCTCCTGTTCCTCCTCACATTGTCTCTCAAACGGTTGTTATGTTCTCCTGTTCCTCCTGATTGACCTTTACCATCACATTCACCAGTCTCTCAAACGGTTGTTATGTTCTCCTGTTCCTCCTGATTGACCTTTAGTATCACATTCACCAGTCTCTCAAACGGTTGTTATTATGTTCTCCTGTTCCTCCTGATTGACCTTTGTATCACATTCACCAGTCTCAACGGTTGTTATGTTTCTCCTGTTCTCCTGATTGACCTTTAGTATCACATTCACCAGTCTCTCAAACGGTTGTTATGTTCTCCTGTTCCTCCTCCTTTGTATTCACCAGTCCTCTCAAACGGTTGTTATTTCTCCTGTTCCTCCTGATTGACCTTTAGTATCACATTCACCAGTCTCTCAAACGGTTGTTATGTTCTCCTGTTCCTCCTGATTGACCTTTAGTATCACATTCACCAGTCTCTCAAACGGTTGTTATTTTCTCCTGTTCCTCCTGATTTATGTTCTCCCCTCCTGATTGACCTTTAGTATCACATTCACCAGTCTCAAACGGTTGTTAACGGTTCTCCTCTCCTGTTCTCCTCCTGATTGACCTTTTTACATTCATCACATTCACTCCAGTCTCTCAAACGGTTGTTATGTTCTCCTGTTCCTCCTGATTGACCTTTAGTATCACATTCACCCTCTCAAAACGGTTGTTATCTCTCAAACGGTTGTTATGTTCTCCTGTTCCTCCTGATTGATTTTTAGTATCACATTCACCAGTCTCTCAAACGGTTGTTATGTTCTCCTGTTCCTCCTGATTGACCTTTAGTATCACATTCACCAGTCTCTCAAACGGTTGTTATGTTCTCCTGTTCCTCCTGATTGACCTTTAGTATCACATTCACCAGTCTCTCAAACGGTTGTTATGTTCTCCTGTTCCTCCTGATTGACCTTTAGTATCACATTCACCAGTCTCTCAAACGGTTGTTATGTTCTCCTGTTCCTCCTGATTGACCTTTAGTATCACATTCACCAGTCTCTCAAACGGTTGTTATGTTCTCCTGTTCCTCCTGATTGACCTTTAGTATCACATTCACCAGTCTCTCAAACGGTTGTTATGTTCTCCTGTTCCTCCTGATTGACCTTAGTATCACATTCACCAGTCTCTCAAACGGTTGTTATGTTCTCCTGTTCCTCCTGATTGACCTTTAGTATCACATTCACCAGTCTCTCAAACGGTTGTTATGTTCTCCTGTTCCTCCTGATTGACCTTTAGTATCACATTCACCAGTCTCTCAAACGGTTGTTATGTTCTCCTGTTCCTCCTGATTGACCTTTAGTATCACATTCACCAGTCTCTCAAACGGTTGTTATGTTCTCCTGTTCCTCCTGATTGACCTTTAGTATCACATTCACCAGTCTCTCAAACGGTTGTTATGTTTCTCCTGTTCCTCCTGATTGACTTTAGTATCACATTCACCAGTCTCTCAAACGGTTGTTATGTTCTCCTGTTCCTCCTGATTGACCTTTAGTATCACATTCACCAGTCTCTCAAACGGTTGTTATGTTCTCCTGTTCCTCCTGATTGACCTTTAGTATCACATTCACCAGTCTCTCAAACGGTTGTTATGTTCTCCTGTTCCTCCTGATTGACCTTTAGTATCACATTCACCAGTCTCTCAAACGGGTTGTTATGTTCTCCTGTTCCTCCTGATTGACCTTTAGTATCACATTCACCAGTCTCTCAAACGGTTGTTATGTTCTCCTGTTCCTCCTGATTGACCTTAGTATCATCACATTCACCAGTCTCTCAAACGGTTGTTATGTTCTCCTGTTCCTCCTGATTGACCTTTAGTATCACATTCACCAGTCTCTCAAACGGTTGTTATGTTCTCCTGTTCCTCCTGATTGACCTTTAGTATCACATTCACCAGTCTCTCAAACGGTTGTTATGTTCTCCTGTTCCTCCTGATTGACCTTTAGTATCACATTCACCAGTCTCTCAAACGGTTGTTATGTTCTCCTGTTCCTCCTGATTGACCTTTAGTATCACATTCACCAGTCTCTCAAACGGTTGTTATGTTCTCCTGTTCCTCCTGATTGATTTTTAGTATCACATTCACCAGTCTCTCAAACGGTTGTTATGTTCTCCTGTTCCTCCTGATTGACCTTTAGTATCACATTCACCAGTCTCTCAAACGGTTGTTATGTTCTCCTGTTCCTCCTGATTGACCTTTAGTATCACATTCACCAGTCTCTCAAACGGTTGTTATGTTCTCCTGTTCCTCCTGATTGACCTTTAGTATCACATTCACCAGTCTCTCAAACGGTTGTTATGTTCTCCTGTTCTCCTGATTGACCTTTAGTATCACATTCACCAGTCTCTCAAACGGTTGTTATGTTCTCCTGTTCCTCCTGATTGACCTTTAGTATCACATTCACCAGTCTCTCTCAAACGGTTGTTATGTTCTCCTGTTCCTCCTGATTGACCTTAGTATCACATTCACCAGTCTCTCAAACGGTTGTTATGTTCTCCTGTTCCTCCTGATTGACCTTTAGTATCACATTCACCAGTCTCTCAAACGGTTGTTATGTTCTCCTGTTCCTCCTGATTGACCTTTAGTATCACATTCACCAGTCTCAAACGGTTGTTATGTTCTCCTGTTCCTCCTGATTGACCTTTAGTATCACATTCACCAGTCTCTCAAAGGGTTGTTATGTTCTCCTGTTCCTCCTGATTGACCTTTAGTATCACATTCACCAGTCTCTCAAAAACGGTTGTTATGTTCTCCTGTTCCTCCTGATTGACCTTTAGTATCACATTCACCAGTCTCTCAAACGGTTGTTATGTTCTCCTGTTCCTCCTGATTGACCTTTAGTATCACATTCACCAGTCTCTCAAACGGTTGTTATGTTCTCCTGTTCCTCCTGATTGACCTTTAGTATCACATTCACCAGTCTCTCAAACGGTTGTTATGTTCTCCTGTTCCTCCTGATTGACCTTTAGTATCACATTCACCAGTCTCTCAAACGGTTGTTATGTTCTCCTGTTCCTCCTGATTGACCTTTAGTATCACATTCACCAGTCTCTCAAACGGTTGTTATGTTCTCCTGTTCCTCCTGATTGACCTTTAGTATCACATTCACCAGTCTCTCAAACGGTTGTTATGTTCTCCTGTTCCTCCTGATTGACCTTTAGTATCACATTCACCAGTCTCTCAAACGGTTGTTATGTTCTCCTGTTCCTCCTGATTGACCTTTAGTATCACATTCACCAGTCTCTCAAACGGTTGTTATGTTCTCCTGTTCCTCCTGATTGACCTTTAGTATCACATTCACCAGTCTCTCAAACGGTTGTTATGTTCTCCTGTTCCTCCTGATTGACCTTTAGTATCACATTCACCAGTCTCTCAAACGGTTGTTATGTTCTCCTGTTCCTCCTGATTGACCTTTAGTATCACATTCACCAGTCTCTCAAACGGTTGTTATGTTCTCCTGTTCCTCCTGATTGACCTTTAGTATCACATTCACCAGTCTCTCAAAACGGTTGTTATGTTCTCCTGTTCCTCCTGATTGACCTTTAGTATCACATTCACCAGTCTCTCAAACGGTTGTTATGTTCTCCTGTTCCTCCTGATTGACCTTTAGTATCACATTCACCAGTCTCTCAAACGGTTTGTTATGTTCTCCTGTTCCTCCTGATTGACCTTTAGTATCACATTCACCAGTCTCTCAAACGGTTGTTATGTTCTCCTGTTCCTCCTGATTGACCTTTAGTATCACATTCACCAGTCTCTCAAACGGTTGTTATGTTCTCCTGTTCCTCCTGATTGACCTTTAGTATCACATTCACCAGTCTCTCAAACGGTTGTTATGTTTCTCCTGTTCCTCCTGATTGACCTTTAGTATCACATTCACCAGTCTCTCAAACGGTTGTTATGTTCTCCTGTTCCTCCTGATTGACCTTTAGTATCACATTCACCAGTCTCTCAAACGGTTGTTATGTTCTCCTGTTCCTCCTGATTGACCTTTAGTATCACATTCACCAGTCTCTCAAACGGTTGTTATGTTCTCCTGTTCCTCCTGATTGACCTTTAGTATCACATTCACCAGTCTCTCAAACGGTTGTTATGTTCTCCTGTTCCTCCTGATTGACCTTTAGTATCACATTCACCAGTCTCTCAAACGGTTGTTATGTTCTCCTGTTCCTCCTGATTGACCTTTAGTATCACATTCACCAGTCTCTCAAACGGTTGTTATGTTCTCCTGTTCCTCCTGATTGACCTTTAGTATCACATTCACCAGTCTCTCAAACGGTTGTTATGTTCTCCTGTTCCTCCTGATTGACCTTTAGTATCACACATTCACCAGTCTCTCAAACGGTTGTTATGTTCTCCTGTTCCTCCTGATTGACTTTAGTATCACATTCACCAGTCTCTCAAACGGTTGTTATGTTCTCCTGTTCCTCCTGATTGACCTTTAGTATCACATTCACCAGTCTCTCAAACGGTTGTTATGTTCTCCTGTTCCTCCTGATTGACCTTTAGTATCACATTCATCAGTCTCTCAAACGGTTGTTATGTTCTCCTGTTCCTCCTGATTGACATTTAGTATCACATTCACCAGTCTCTCAAACGGTTGTTATGTTCTCCTGTTCCTCCTGATTGACCTTTAGTATCACATTCACCAGTCTCTCAAACGGTTGTTATGTTCTCCTGTTCCTCCTGATTGACCTTTAGTATCACATTCACCAGTCTCTCAAACGGTTGTTATGTTCTCCTGTTCCTCCTGATTGACCTTTAGTATCACATTCACCAGTCTCTCAAACGGTTGTTATGTTCTCCTGTTCCTCCTGATTGACCTTTAGTATCACATTCACCAGTCTCTCAAACGGTTGTTATGTTCTCCTGTTCCTCCTGATTGACCTTTAGTATCACATTCACCAGTCTCTCAAACGGTTGTTATGTTCTCCTGTTCCTCCTGATTGACCTTTAGTATCACATTCACCAGTCTCTCAAACGGTTGTTATGTTCTCCTGTTCCTCCTGATTGACCTTTAGTATCACATTCACCAGTCTCTCAAACGGTTGTTATGTTCTCCTGTTCCTCCTGATTGACCTTTAGTATCACATTCACCAGTCTCTCAAACGGTTGTTATGTTCTCCTGTTCCTCCTGATTGACCTTTAGTATCACATTCACCAGTCTCTCAAACGGTTGTTATGTTCTCCTGTTCCTCCTGATTGACCTTTAGTATCACATTCACCAGTCTCTCAAACGGTTGTTATGTTCTCCTGTTCCTCCTGATTGACCTTTAGTATCACATTCACCAGTCTCTCAAACGGTTGTTATGTTCTCCTGTTCCTCCTGATTGACCTTTAGTATCACATTCACCAGTCTCTCAAACGGTTGTTATGTTCTCCTGTTCCTCCTGATTGACCTTTAGTATCACATTCACCAGTCTCTCAAACGGTTGTTATGTTCTCCTGTTCCTCCTGATTGACCTTTAGTATCACATTCACCAGTCTCTCAAACGGTTGTTATGTTCTCCTGTTCCTCCTGATTGACCTTTAGTATCACATTCACCAGTCTCTCAAACGGTTGTTATGTTCTCCTGTTCCTCCTGATTGACCTTTAGTATCACATTCACCAGTCTCTCAAACGGTTGTTATGTTCTCCTGTTCCTCCTGATTGACCTTTAGTATCACTCACCAGTCTCTCAAACGGTTGTTATGTTCTCCTGTTCCTCCTGATTGACCTTTAGTATCACATTCACCAGTCTCTCAAACGGTTGTTGTTATGTTCTCCTGTTCCTCCTGATTGACCTTTAGTATCACATTCACCAGTCTCTCAAACGGTTGTTATGTTCTCCTGTTCCTCCTGATTGACCTTTAGTATCACATTCACCAGTCTCTCAAACGGTTGTTATGTTCTCCTGTTCCTCCTGATTGACTTTAGTATCACATTCACCAGTCTCTCAAACGGTTGTTATGTTCTCCTGTTCCTCCTGATTGACTTTAGTATCACATTCACCAGTCTCTCAAACGGTTGTTATGTTCTCCTGTTCCTCCTGATTGACCTTTAGTATCACATTCACCAGTCTCTCAAACGGTTGTTATGTTCTCCTGTTCCTCCTGATTGACCTTTAGTATCACATTCACCAGTCTCTCAAACGGTTGTTATGTTCTCCTGTTCCTCCTGATTGACCTTTAGTATCACATTCACCAGTCTCTCAAACGGTTGTTATGTTCTCCTGTTCCTCCTGATTGACCTTTAGTATCACATTCACCAGTCTCTCAAACGGTTGTTATGTTCTCCTGTTCCTCCTGATTGACCTTTAGTATCACATTCACCAGTCTCTCAAACGGTTGTTATGTTCTCCTGTTCCTCCTGATTGACCTTTAGTATCACATTCACCAGTCTCTCAAACGGTTGTTATGTTCTCCTGTTCCTCCTGATTGACCTTTAGTATCACATTCACCAGTCTCTCAAACGGTTGTTATGTTCTCCTGTTCCTCCTGATTGACCTTTAGTATCACATTCACCAGTCTCTCAAACGGTTGTTATGTTCTCCTGTTCCTCCTGATTGACCTTTAGTATCACATTCACCAGTCTCTCAAACGGTTGTTATGTTCTCCTGTTCCTCCTGATTGACCTTTAGTATCACATTCACCAGTCTCTCAAACGGTTGTTATGTTCTCCTGTTCCTCCTGATTGACCTTTAGTATCACATTCACCAGTCTCTCAAACGGTTGTTATGTTCTCCTGTTCCTCTGATTGACCTTTAGTATCACATTCACCAGTCTCTCAAACGGTTGTTATGTTCTCCTGTTCCTCCTGATTGACCTTTAGTATCACATTCACCAGTCTCTCAAACGGTTGTTATGTTCTCCTGTTCCTCCTGATTGACCTTTAGTATCACATTCACCAGTCTCTCAAACGGTTGTTATGTTCTCCTGTTCCTCCTGATTGACCTTTAGTATCACATTCACCAGTCTCTCAAACGGTTGTTATGTTCTCCTGTTCCTCCTGATTGACCTTTAGTATCACATTCACCAGTCTCTCAAACGGTTGTATGTTCTCCTGTTCCTCCTGATTGACCTTTAGTATCACATTCACCAGTCTCTCAAACGGTTGTTATGTTCTCCTGTTCCTCCTGATTGACCTTTAGTATCACATTCACCAGTCTCTCAAACGGTTGTTGTTCTCCTGTTCCTCCTGATTGACCTTTAGTATCACATTCACCAGTCTCTCAAACGGTTGTTATGTTCTCCTGTTCCTCCTGATTGACCTTTAGTATCACATTCACCAGTCTCTCAAACGGTTGTTATGTTCTCCTGTTCCTCCTGATTGACCTTTAGTATCACATTCACCAGTCTCTCAAACGGTTGTTATGTTCTCCTGTTCCTCCTGATTGACCTTTAGTATCACATTCACCAGTCTCTCAAACGGTTGTTATGTTCTCCTGTTCCTCCTGATTGACCTTTAGTATCACATTCACCAGTCTCTCAAACGGTTGTTATGTTCTCCTGTTCCTCCTGATTGACTTTAGTATCACATTCACCAGTCTCTCAAACGGTTGTTATGTTCTCCTGTTCCTCCTGATTGACCTTTAGTATCACATTCACCAGTCTCTCAAACGGTTGTTATGTTCTCCTGTTCCTCCTGATTGACCTTTACCATATCACATTCACCAGTCTCTCAAACGGTTGTTATGTTCTCCTGTTCCTCCTGATTGACCTTTAGTATCACATTCACCAGTCTCTCAAACGGTTGTTATGTTCTCCTGTTCCTCCTGATTGACCTTTAGTATCACATTCACCAGTCTCTCAAACGGTTGTTATGTTCTCCTGTTCCTCCTGATTGACCTTTAGTATCACATTCACCAGTCTCTCAAACGGTTGTTATGTTCTCCTGTTCCTCCTGATTGACCTTTAGTATCACATTCACCAGTCTCTCAAACGGTTGTTATGTTCTCCTGTTCCTCCTGATTGACCTTTAGTATCACATTCACCAGTCTCTCAAACGGTTGTTATGTTCTCCTGTTCCTCCTGATTGACCTTTAGTATCACATTCACCAGTCTCTCAAACGGTTGTTATGTTCTCCTGTTCCTCCTGATTGACCTTTAGTATCACATTCACCAGTCTCTCAAACGGTTGTTATGTTCTCCTGTTCCTCCTGATTGACCTTTAGTATCACATTCACCAGTCTCTCAAACGGTTGTTATGTTCTCCTGTTCCTCCTGATTGACCTTTAGTATCACATTCACCAGTCTCTCAAACGGTTGTTATGTTCTCCTGTTCCTCCTGATTGACCTTTAGTATCACATTCACCAGTCTCTCAAACGGTTGTTATGTTCTCCTGTTCCTCCTGATTGACCTTTAGTATCACATTCACCAGTCTCTCAAACGGTTGTTATGTTCTCCTGTTCCTCCTGATTGACCTTTAGTATCACATTCACCAGTCTCTCAAACGGTTGTTATGTTCTCCTGTTCCTCCTGATTGACCTTTAGTATCACATTCACCAGTCTCTCAAACGGTTGTTATGTTCTCCTGTTCCTCCTGATTGACCTTTAGTATCACATTCACCAGTCTCTCAAACGGTTGTTATGTTCTCCTGTTCCTCCTGATTGACCTTTAGTATCACATTCACCAGTCTCTCAAACGGTTGTTATGTTCTCCTGTTCCTCCTGATTGACCTTTAGTATCACATTCACCAGTCTCTCAAACGGTTGTTATGTTCTCCTGTTCCTCCTGATTGACCTTTAGTATCACATTCACCAGTCTCTCAAACGGTTGTTATGTTTCTCCTGTTCCTCCTGATTGACCTTTAGTATCACATTCACCAGTCTCTCAAACGGTTGTTATGTTCTCCTGTTCCTCCTGATTGACCTTTAGTATCACATTCACCAGTCTCTCAAACGGTTGTTATGTTCTCCTGTTCCTCCTGATTGACCTTTAGTATCACATTCACCAGTCTCTCAAACGGTTGTTATGTTCTCCTGTTCCTCCTGATTGACCTTTAGTATCACATTCACCAGTCTCTCAAACGGTTGTTATGTTCTCCTGTTCCTCCTGATTGACCTTTAGTATCACATTCACCAGTCTCTCAAACGGTTGTTATGTTCTCCTGTTCCTCCTGATTGACCTTTAGTATCACATTCACCAGTCTCTCAAACGGTTGTTATGTTCTCCTGTTCCTCCTGATTGACCTTTAGTATCACATTCACCAGTCTCTCAAACGGTTGTTATGTTCTCCTGTTCCTCCTGATTGACCTTTAGTATCACATTCACCAGTCTCTCAAAACGGTTGTTATGTTCTCCTGTTCCTCCTGATTGACCTTTAGTATCACATTCACCAGTCTCTCAAACGGTTGTTATGTTCTCCTGTTCCTCCTGATTGACCTTTAGTACCATCACATTCACCAGTCTCTCAAACGGTTGTTATGTTCTCCTGTTCCTCCTGATTGACCTTTAGTATCACATTCACCAGTCTCTCAAACGGTTGTTATGTTCTCCTGTTCCTCCTGATTGACCTTTAGTATCACATTCACCAGTCTCTCAAACGGGTTGTTATGTTCTCCTGTTCCTCCTGATTGACCTTTAGTATCACATTCACCAGTCTCTCAAACGGTTGTTATGTTCTCCTGTTCCTCCTGATTGACCTTTAGTATCACATTCACCAGTCTCTCAAACGGTTGTTATGTTCTCCTGTTCCTCCTGATTGACCTTTAGTATCACATTCACCAGTCTCTCAAACGGTTGTTATGTTCTCCTGTTCCTCCTGATTGACCTTTAGTATCACATTCACCAGTCTCTCAAACGGTTGTGTTATGTTCTCCTGTTCCTCCTGATTGACCTTTAGTATCACATTCACCAGTCTCTCAAACGGTTGTTATGTTCTCCTGTTCCTCCTGATTGACCTTTAGTATCACATTCACCAGTCTCTCAAACGGTTGTTATGTTCTCCTGTTCCTCCTGATTGACCTTTAGTATCACATTCACCAGTCTCTCAAACGGTTGTTATGTTCTCCTGTTCCTCCTGATTGACCTTTATCATCACATTCACCAGTCTCTCAAACGGTTGTTATGTTCTCCTGTTCCTCCTGATTGACCTTTAGTATCACATTCACCAGTCTCTCAAACGGTTGTTATGTTCTCCTGTTCCTCCTGATTGACCTTTAGTATCACATTCACCAGTCTCTCAAACGGTTGTTATGTTCTCCTGTTCCTCCTGATTGACCTTTAGTATCACATTCACCAGTCTCTCAAACGGTTGTTATGTTCTCCTGTTCCTCCTGATTGACCTTTAGTATCACATTCACCAGTCTCTCAAACGGTTGTTATGTTCTCCTGTTCCTCCTGATTGACCTTTAGTATCACATTCACCAGTCTCTCAAACGGTTGTTATGTTCTCCTGTTCCTCCTGATTGACCTTTAGTATCACATTCACCAGTCTCTCAAACGGTTGTTATGTTCTCCTGTTCCTCCTGATTGACCTTTAGTATCACATTCACCAGTCTCTCAAACGGTTGTTATGTTCTCCTGTTCCTCCTGATTGACCTTTAGTATCACATTCACCAGTCTCTCAAACGGTTGTTATGTTCTCCTGTTCCTCCTGATTGACCTTTAGTATCACATTCACCAGTCTCTCAAACGGTTGTTATGTTCTCCTGTTTCTCCTGATTGACCTTTAGTATCACATTCACCAGTCTCTCAAACGGTTGTTATGTTCTCCTGTTCCTCCTGATTGACTTTAGTATCACATTCACCAGTCTCTCAAACGGTTGTTATGTTCTCCTGTTCCTCCTGATTGACCTTTAGTATCACATTCACCAGTCTCTCAAACGGTTGTTATGTTCTCCTGTTCCTCCTGATTGACCTTTAGTATCACATTCACCAGTCTCTCAAACGGTTGTTATGTTCTCCTGTTCCTCCTGATTGACCTTTAGTATCACATTCACCAGTCTCTCAAACGGTTGTTATGTTCTCCTGTTCCTCCTGATTGATTTTTAGTATCACATTCACCAGTCTCTCAAACGGTTGTTATGTTCTCCTGTTCCTCCTGATTGACCTTTAGTATCACATTCACCAGTCTCTCAAACGGTTGTTATGTTCTCCTGTTCCTCCTGATTGACCTTTATGATCACATTCACCAGTCTCTCAAACGGTTGTTATGTTCTCCTGTTCCTCCTGATTGACCTTTAGTATCACATTCACCAGTCTCTCAAACGGTTGTTATGTTCTCCTGTTCCTCCTGATTGACCTTTAGTATCACATTCACCAGTCTCTCAAACGGTTGTTATGTTTCTCCTGTTCCTCCTGATTGACCTTTAGTATCACATTCACCAGTCTCTCAAACGGTTGTTATGTTCTCCTGTTCCTCCTGATTCATCACATTCACCAGTCTCTCAAACGGTTGTTATGTTCTCCTGTTCCTCCTGATTGACCTTTAGTATCACATTCACCAGTCTCTCAAACGTTGTTGTTATGTTCTCCTGTTCCTCCTGATTGACCTTTAGTATCACATTCACCAGTCTCTCAAACGGTTGTTATGTTCTCCTGTTCCTCCTGATTGACCTTTAGTATCACATTCACCAGTCTCTCAAACGGTTGTTATGTTCTCCTGTTCCTCCTGATTGACCTTTAGTATCACATTCACCAGTCTCTCAAACGGGTTGTTATGTTCTCCTGTTCCTCCTGATTGACCTTTAGTATCACATTCACCAGTCTCTCAAACGGTTGTTATGTTCTCCTGTTCCTCCTGATTGACCTTTAGTATCACATTCACCAGTCTCTCAAACGGTTGTTATGTTCTCCTGTTCCTCCTGATTGACCTTTAGTATCACATTCACCAGTCTCTCAAACGGTTGTTATGTTCTCCTGTTCCTCCTGATTGACCTTTAGTATCACATTCACCAGTCTCTCAAACGGTTGTTATGTTCTCCTGTTCCTCCTGATTGACCTTTAGTATCACATTCACCAGTCTCTCAAACGGTTGTTATGTTCTCCTGTTCCTCCTGATTGACCTTTAGTATCACATTCACCAGTCTCTCAAACGGTTGTTATGTTCTCCTGTTCCTCCTGATTGACCTTTAGTATCACATTCACCAGTCTCTCAAACGGTTGTTATGTTCTCCTGTTCCTCCTGATTGACCTTTAGTATCACATTCACCAGTCTCTCAAACGGTTGTTATGTTCTCCTGTTCCTCCTGATTGACCTTTAGTATCACATTCACCAGTCTCTCAAACGGTTGTTATGTTCTCCTGTTCCTCCTGATTGACCTTTAGTATCACATTCACCAGTCTCTCAAACGGTTGTTATGTTTCTCCTGTTCCTCCTGATTGACTTTAGTATCACATTCACCAGTCTCTCAAACGGTTGTTATGTTCTCCTGTTCCTCCTGATTGACCTTTAGTATCACATTCACCAGTCTCTCAAACGGTTGTTATGTTCTCCTGTTCCTCCTGATTGACCTTTAGTATCACATTCACCAGTCTCTCAAACGGTTGTTATGTTCTCCTGTTCCTCCTGATTGACCTTTAGTATCACATTCACCAGTCTCTCAAACGGTTGTTATGTTCTCCTGTTCCTCCTGATTGACTTTAGTATCACATTCACCACTCTCTCAAACGGTTGTTATGTTCTCCTGTTCCTCCTGATTGACCTTTAGTATCACATTCACCAGTCTCTCAAACGGTTGTTATGTTTCTCCTGTTCCTCCTGATTGACCTTTAGTATCACATTCACCAGTCTCTCAAACGGTTGTTATTTTCTCCTGTTCCTCCTGATTGACCTTTAGTATCACATTCACCAGTCTCTCAAACGGTTGTTATGTTCTCCTGTTCCTCCTGATTGACCTTTTAGTATCACATTCACCAGTCTCTCAAACGGTTGTTATGTTCTCCTGTTCCTCCTGATTGACCTTTAGTATCACATTCACCAGTCTCTCAAACGGTTGTTATGTTCTCCTGTTCCTCCTGATTGACCTTTAGTATCACATTCACCAGTCTCTCAAACGGTTGTTATGTTCTCCTGTTCCTCACCAGTCTCTTCAAACGGTTGTTATGTTCTCCTGTTCCTCCTGATTGACCTTTAGTATCACATTCACCAGTCTCTCAAACGGTTGTTATGTTATGTTCTCCTGATTCCTCCTGTTATGTTGACCTTAGTATCACATTCACCAGTCTCTCAAATGGTGTTATGTTCTCCTGTTACTCCTGATTGACCTTTAGTATCACATTCACCAGTCTCTCAAACGGTTGTTATGTTCTCCTGTTCCTCCTGATTGACCTTTAGTATCACATTCACCAGTCTCTCAAACGGTTGTTATGTTCTCCTGTTCCTCTGATTGACCTTTAGTATCACATTCACCAGTCTCTCAAACGGGTTGTTATGTTCTCCTGTTCCCTCCTGATTGACCTTTAGTATCACATTCACCAGTCTCTCAAACGGTTGTTATGTTCTCCTGTTCCTCCTGATTGACCTTTAGTATCACATTCACCAGTCTCTCAAACGGTTGTTATGTTCTCCTGTTCCTCCTGATTGACCTTTAGTATCACATTCACCAGTCTCTCAAACGGTTGTTATGTTCTCCTGTTCCTCCTGATTGACCTTTAGTATCACATTCACCAGTCTCTCAAACGGTTGTTATGTTTCTCCTGTTCCTCCTGATTCACCAAAGTCTCTCAAACGGTTTTGTTGACCTTTTTGACCTTTACATTCACCAGTCTCTCTGAACCTTTAGTATCACATTCACCAGTCTTATGTTCTCCTGTTTCCTCCTGATTGACCTTTAGTATCACATTCACCAGTCTCTCAAACGGTTGTTATGTTCTCCTGTTCCTCCTGATTGACCTGATTGACCTTTAGTATCACATCACATTCACCAGTCTCTCAAACGGTTGTTATGTTCTCCTGTTCCTCCTGATTGACCTTAGTATCAAACATCTCCATTGACCTTTAGTATCACATTCACCAGTCTCTCAAACGGTTGTTATGTTCTCCTGTTCCTCCTGATTGACCTTTAGTATCACATTCACCAGTCTCTCAAACGGTTGTTATGTTCTCCTGTTTCTCCTGTTCCTCCTGATTGACCTTTAGTATCACATTCACCAGTCTCTCAAACGGTTGTTATGTTCTCCTGTTCCTCCTGATTGACCTTTATCACATTCACCAGTCTCACATTCACCAGTCTCTCATTCACCAGTCTCTCAAACGGTTGTTATGTTTCTCCTGTTCCTCCTGATTGACCTTTAGTATCACATTCACCAGTCTCTCAAACGGTTGTTATGTTCTCCTGTTCCTCCTGATTGACCTTTAGCATCACATTCACCAGTCTCTCAAACAGGATGACTCCTGATTGTCCTCATCCTGTTCTTGTCCTCCTGATTGACCTTTATCTCATCACATTCACCAGTCTCTCAAACGGTTGTTATGTTCTCCTGTTCCTCCTGATTTGACCTTTAGTATCACATTCACCAGTCTCTCAAACGGTTGTTATGTTCTCCTGTTCCTCCTGATTGACCTTTAGTATCACATTCACCAGTCTCTCAAAACGGTTGTTATGTTCTCCTGTTCCTCCTGATTGACCTTTAGTATCACATTCACCAGTCTCTCAAACGGTTGTTATGTTCTCCTGTTCCTCCTGATTGACTTTTAGTATCACATTCACCAGTCTCTCAAACGGTTGTTATGTTCTCCTGTTCCTCCTGATTGACTTTAGTATCACATTCACCAGTCTCTCAAACGGTTGTTATGTTCTCCTGTTCCTCCTGATTGACCTTTAGTATCACATTCACCAGTCTCTCAAACGGTTGTTATGTTCTCCTGTTCCTCCTGATTGACCTTTAGTATCACATTCACCAGTCTCTCAAACGGTTGTTATGTTCTCTTTGTGATAGTCACATTATGTCTGATTCCTCCTTTGACCTTTAGTATCACATTCACCAGTCTCTCAAACGGTTGTTATGTTCTCCTGTTCCTCCTGATTGACCTTTAGTATCACATTCACCAGTCTCTCAAAACGGTTGTTATGTTCTCCTGTTCCTCCTGATTGACCTTTAGTATCACATTCACCAGTCTCTCAAACGGTTGTTATGTTCTCCTGTTCCTCCTGATTGACCTTTAGTATCACACATTCACCAGTCTCTCAAACGGTTGTTATGTTCTCCTGTTCCTCCTGATTGACCTTTAGTATCACATTCACCAGTCTCTCAAACGGTTGTTATGTTCTCCTGTTCCTCCTGATTGACCTTTAGTATCACATTCACCAGTCTCTCAAACGGTTGTTATGTTCTCCTGTTCCTCCTGATTGACCTTTAGTATCACATTCACCAGTCTCTCAAACGGTTGTTATGTTCTCCTGTTCCTCCTGATTGACCTTTAGTATCACATTCACCAGTCTCTCAAACGGTTGTTATGTTCTCCTGTTCCTCCTGATTGACCTTTAGTATCACATTCACCAGTCTCTCAAACGGTTGTTATGTTCTCCTGTTCCTCCTTGACTTTAGTATCACATTCACAGTCTCTCTCAAACGGTTGTTATGTTCTCCTGTTCCTCCTGATTGACCTTTAGTATCACATTCACCAGTCTCTCAAACGGTTGTTATGTTCTCCTGTTCCTCCTGATTGACCTTTAGTATCACATTCACCAGTCTCTCAAACGGTTGTTATGTTCTCCTGTTCCTCCTGATTGACCTTTAGTATCACATTCACCAGTCTCTCAAACGGTTGTTATGTTCTCCTGTTCCTCCTGATTGACCTTTAGTATCACATTCACCAGTCTCTCAAACGGTTGTTATGTTCTCCTGTTCCTCCTGATTGACCTTTAGTATCACATTCACCAGTCTCTCAAACGGTTGTTATGTTCTCCTGTTCCTCCTGATTGACCTTTAGTATCACATTCACCAGTCTCTCAAACGGTTGTTATGTTCTCCTGTTCCTCCTGATTGACCTTTAGTATCACATTCACCAGTCTCTCAAACGGTTGTTATGTTCTCCTGTTCCTCCTGATTGACCTTTAGTATCACATTCACCAGTCTCTCAAACGGTTGTTATGTTCTCCTGTTCCTCCTGATTGACCTTTAGTATCACATTCACCAGTCTCTCAAACGGTTGTTATGTTCTCCTGTTCCTCCTGATTGACCTTTAGTATCACATTCACCAGTCTCTCAAACGGTTGTTATGTTCTCCTGTTCCTCCTGATTGACCTTTAGTATCACATTCACCAGTCTCTCAAACGGTTGTTATGTTCTCCTGTTCCTCCTGATTGACCTTTAGTATCACATTCACCAGTCTCTCAAAACGGTTGTTATGTTCTCCTGTTCCTCCTGATTGACCTTTAGTATCACATTCACCAGTCTCTCAAACGGTTGTTATGTTCTCTCCTGTTCCTCCTGATTGACCTTTAGTATCACATTCACCAGTCTCTCAAACGGTTGTTATGTTCTCCTGTTCCTCCTGATTGACCTTTAGTATCACATTCACCAGTCTCTCAAACGGTTGTTATGTTCTCTCCTGTTCCTCCTGATTGACCTTTAGTATCACATTCACCAGTCTCTCAAACGGTTGTTATGTTCTCCTGTTCCTCCTGATTGACCTTTAGTATCACATTCACCAGTCTCTCAAACGGTTGTTATGTTCTCCTGTTCCTCCTGATTGACCTTTAGTATCACATTCACCAGTCTCTCAAACGGTTGTTATGTTCTCCTGTTCCTCCTGATTGACCTTTAGTATCACATTCACCAGTCTCTCAAACGGTTGTTATGTTCTCCTGTTCCTCCTGATTGACCTTTAGTATCACATTCACCAGTCTCTCAAACGGTTGTTATGTTCTCCTGTTCCTCCTGATTGACCTTTAGTATCACATTCACCAGTCTCTCAAAACGGTTGTTATGTTCTCCTGTTCCTCCTGATTGACCTTTAGTATCACATTCACCAGTCTCTCAAACGGTTGTTATGTTCTCCTGTTCCTCCTGATTGACCTTTAGTATCACATTCACCAGTCTCTCAAACGGTTGTTATGTTCTCCTGTTCCTCCTGATTGACCTTTAGTATCACATTCACCAGTCTCTCAAACGGTTGTTATGTTCTCCTGTTCCTCCTGATTGACCTTTAGTATCACATTCACCAGTCTCTCAAACGGTTGTTATGTTCTCCTGTTCCTCCTGATTGACCTTTAGTATCACATTCACCAGTCTCTCAAACGGTTGTTATGTTCTCCTGTTCCTCCTGATTGACCTTTAGTATCACATTCACCAGTCTCTCAAACGGTTGTTATGTTCTCCTGTTCCTCCTGATTGACCTTTAGTATCACATTCACCAGTCTCTCAAACGGTTGTTATGTTCTCCTGTTCCTCCTGATTGACCTTTAGTATCACATTCACCAGTCTCTCAAACGGTTGTTATGTTCTCCTGTTCCTCCTGATTGACCTTTAGTATCACATTCACCAGTCTCTCAAACGGTTGTTATGTTCTCTGTTCCTCCTGATTGACCTTTAGTATCACATTCACCAGTCTCTCAAACGGTTGTTATGTTCTCCTGTTCCTCCTGATTGACCTTTAGTATCACATTCACCAGTCTCTCAAACGGTTGTTATATGTTCTCCTGTTCCTCCTGATTGACCTTTAGTATCACATTCACCAGTCTCTCAAAACGGTTGTTATGTTCTCCTGTTCCTCCTGATTGACCTTTAGTATCACATTCACCAGTCTCTCAAACGGTTGTTATGTTCTCCTGTTCCTCCTGATTGACCTTTAGTATCACATTCACCAGTCTCTCAAACGGTTGTTATGTTCTCCTGTTCCTCCTGATTGACCTTTAGTATCACATTCACCAGTCTCTCAAACGGTTGTTATGTTCTCCTGTTCCTCCTGATTGACCTTTAGTATCACATTCACCAGTCTCTCAAACGGTTGTTATGTTCTCCTGTTCCTCCTGATTGACCTTTAGTATCACATTCACCAGTCTCTCAAACGGTTGTTATGTTCTCCTGTTCCTCCTGATTGACCTTTAGTATCACATTCACCAGTCTCTCAAACGGTTGTTATGTTCTCCTGTTCCTCCTGATTGACCTTTAGTATCACATTCACCAGTCTCTCAAACGGTTGTTATGTTCTCCTGTTCCTCCTGATTGACCTTTAGTATCACATTCACCAGTCTCTTAAACGGTTGTTATAGGTTGTTATGTCTCCTGTTCCCCCTGATGATTTTTGATCACATCACCATCCTAAAGGTTTTTTATGTTCTCCCCGTTCCTCCCCGTTGCTTTTAAAAATTTACATTTTCTCAAAAGGGTTTTTATGTTTTCCCGTTCCCCCTGATTTTACCTTTTAAACACATTTACCCGTCTCTCAAACGGTTTTTTTATGTTCTCCGTTCCCCCTATGCTTTTTAACATTACCAGTCTCTAACGGGTTTTTATTTCTCCTTTTTCCGATTTTCCTTTTGTTACATTTACCATCTCTCAAACGGTTTTTATGTTCCCTGTTCCTCCTGATTGTTTTTTTAAACACATTCACCGTCCTCAAAAGGTTTTATGTTTTTTTTTTCTCCTATTATTTTACCATCAATTATCTCTCAAACGGTTTGTTATTTCTCCGTTCCTCCGATTGAACTTTATTCACATCACCCTCTCAAAAAGGTTGTTTTTTCTCCTGTTCCTCCTGATTTCCTTTAGTATCACATTTACCAAAAACCTTAAACGGTTTTTTATGTTCCTCTGTTCCCCCTGATTGCATTTGTATTAATTTACCACCTCTCAAACGTTGTTTTGTTTCCTGTTTCCTCCTATGACTTTTTCCCTCCTTTCCCTCTCTCAAAAAGGTTGTTATGTTCTCCGTTCCCCCTGATTGACTTTAGTACACTTACAGTTTCTCAACGGTTGTTTTGTTTTCCCTTTTTCCGAAAATTGA
>JAGTTL010000154.1:13145-31256 GCA_036851935.1 Coregonus suidteri | reverse complement strand
GGACCTAGAACAGACGACAGGCCCAGTAACGACAGAGGACCTAGTAACAACAGACGGGCCCCTAGTAACAGAAGACAGGACCTAGTAACAGACAGACAGGACCTAGTAACGGGACAGACAGGACCTAGTAACAGACAGACAGGCCCTAGTAACGACAGACAGGCCCTTTAGTAAAAGACAGTCAGGACCTAGTAGCAGACAGACATGACCTAGTAACAGACAGACATGACCTAGTAACAGACAGACAGGACCTAGAAAACAGACGGGACAGCCTAGTAACAGACAGACAGGACCTAGTAACAGGACAGGACCTAGTAACAGACAGACAGGACCTAGTAACAGACAGACAGGACCTAGTAATAGACAGACAGGACCTAGTAACAGACAGGCAGGCCCTAGTAACAGACAGACAGGACCTAGTAACAGACAGGCAGGCCATAGTAACAGACAGCCCTAGTAACAGACAGACAGGACCTAGTAACAGACAGACAGGACCTGTAATAGACAGACAGGACCTAGTAACAGACAGACAGGACCTAGTAGCAGACAGACAGGACCTAGTAACAGACAGACAGGACCTAGTAACAGACAGACAGGACCTAGTAACAGACAGACAGGACCTAGTAACAGTCTCTTAGGAAATATAATACTTTATTTGACGTTTGCACACACAGAAGACAGACACCGCCGGTACCATTCAATGACAGCAGCACCACAACAAGACTAATAAAAAGACACGGTGGCCAGAGCTTATGGAAAACAACAACCCATCCCTCTCCCGTGGTTTTCTTCAGGCTGAGGTGAGTTGGTCCAGGTTGGCGTGGGAGCGGCTGGAGAGGTGAGCCTCCAGGATCTCTCCGAACAGGCCCCTCTTCAGCAGGCTGTAGGCATGGGCAGCAGTGCCTGATCACCTTATAGAAGTACTGGGGGACACAGGAAACTGAGGTTAGACAGACACACAATGGAAGACAGGAAACTGAGGTTAGACAGACACACAATGGAAGACAGGAAACTGAGGTTAGACAGACACACAATGGAAGACAGGAAACTGAGGTTAGACAGACACACAATGGAAGACAGGAAACTGAGGTTAGACGGACACACAATGGAAGACAGGAAACTGAGGTAGCAGACACACAATGGAAGACAGGAAATGTAGGTTAGACAGACAATGGAAGACAGGAAACGGAGGTTAGACAGACACAATGGAAGACAGGACACTGAGGTTAGACAGACATAATGGAAGACAGGAAACGGAGGTTAGACAGACACACAATGGAAGACAGGAAATGTAGGTTAGACAGACAATGGAAGACAGGAAACGGAGGTTAGACAGACACAATGGAAGACAGGACACTGAGTAGACAGACATAATGGAAGACAGGAAACTGAGGTAGACAGACAATGGAAGACAGGAAACTGAGGTTAGACAGACAATGGAAGACAGGAAACTGAGGTTAGACGGACAATGGAAGACAGGAAAACTGAGGTTAGACACAATGGAAGACAGGAAACTGAGGTTAGACAGACAATGGAAGACAGGAAACTGAGGTTAGACAGACACAATGGAAGACAGGAAACAGGGGTTAGACAGACACACAAGGGAAGACAGGAAACTGAGGTTAGACAGACACACAATGGAAGACGGGAAAAACTGAGGTTAGCAGACACACAATGGAAGACAGGAAACTGAGGTTAGACAGACACAATGGAAGACAGGAAAACTGAGTTTAGTCAGACACACAATGGAAGGACAGGAAACGAGGTCGGGAAAATGGAAGACAGGAAATGAGGTTAGACAGGACACACAATGGAAGACGGGAAAAACTGAGGTTAGACAGACAACAAGGGAAGACAGGAAACTGAGGTTAGAAGACACACAATGGAAGACAGGAAAACTGAGGTTAGACAGAAACACAATGGAAGACAGGAAACTGAGGTCAGACAGACACACAAGGGAAAGACAGGAAACTGAGGTTAGACCCCAATGGAAGACAGGAAACTGAGGTCAGGCAATGGAAGCAGGAAACTGAGGTTAGAGGGGACACAATGGAAGACAGGAAACTGAGGTTTTAATGTCTTTTGGTGGTTCTTCACTGAGATCAACATCAGTGTGTCAACATGATATTTCGGTGGGAGAACGGGTGTTTGGGTGTGTGTGCGTACGTGTGATCCATAACAGAAGAGATCTATGCCCAGCTCCAGTCCCATGCCGTAGTCAACACTCATCGTTAGCGACTGGACGAAGGTGATCATCTCCTGAAGTGGGCCGAAAGTCTTCATCCTGTCCTCATCAGACCTGGCCTCCGCTATCGCCTTACACACCCTCTTCAGACCCGCTACACACACACACACAACACACACAACACACCAACAACAACAAAAACCACACACACACACACAACATCTATTAGAAAAATGTTTCTGAAACCTGTTTATCTTTGTTAAAATGAGCACTGGCACACTCCATTCAACTTCTCTTGGGCTAATATATAGAGCGTTCTAGAGTATTCTACAGTGTTTGGGGGTATTGAAGGGTTCAAGAGTGTTTACATTTACATGTTAGTCATTTTAGCAGACGCTCTTTTCCAGAGCGACTTACAGTTTGTGAATGCATACATAATTTTTTTTTTGTTTGTTGTTTTTTTCATACTGGCCCCCGTGGGAAAAAAACCCACATCCCTGCCCGGGCCCTTCCCTCCCCTACCCTGGACGACGCTGGACCAATTGTGCGCCGCCCCCTGGGGTCTCCCGGTCGCGGCCGGCTGCGACAGAGCCTGGACTCGAACCCGGATCTCTAGTGGCACAGCTAGCACTGCGATGCAGTGCCTTAGACCCCTGCGCCCCTCGGTAGTGGTTCTACTTGTAGTGTAGGCCTTTGCATTGGGTTTTATATTATGAACTAATTATGTTCTGGCCCGCTGACTATGAGCTCCCAAAAACATTGCCTGACGCCAAACCTAGCTGCCACCTTTTCTAGAGGTTTTAGAGTCTTACCCTCCGTCTTGGCAGTCACCCACCCCCTCCCGTGTTTCTTCAAACGGGTGTCATTTAAAGGGGGGTTCCCTTCCCTATAACCTGGTGTATGTTAACCCCTTTAACCCGTAAAAAAACCCCCCCCCCCCCCCCCCCCCCTTTGGGTTTTTTAAACCTTCATCTTTGAAAAATACTGGAACTCCTTAAATTCTTGGGCAATTTTAAAAAATTCTAGTACTGTTTTTAGTAGGGGGGTTAAATTTTAAATTTACTTTTAGTTTTAGGGGGTTTTAACCTTCAGTAGGTGTCATAAGGGGGGTTTTTTTCATACTGGGGTCAAAAATTGGGACCCTTTGGACGGGGGAAAGTCCCCCTGGGTTCCCCCGGTCCGGGGCCCCCGAAGGGGGTAACTTCTAGTCCCCTGGGGTCAGCAAGAAATGGACTCTATTTTTACGTGTGTGGGTTTGGGGTTTTTAATTTAGAACTTTTTTTTCCCCGGTAGGTTTTGACGAAATAGCCCATTGTTTTTTCGGGTTTTTCTTGGGGTAAAACTTTCGATGGGGCCCTCGTAACCTTTGGGCCAAGGGAGGGGGGGTTTACCTTTAGTAGGGGTTTCATAGGGGGGTTACTTCTAGTACGTGAGTGGGGGGGGTACCTTTAGTACTGGCAGTAGGGGGGTTTCCCTTCTATATGTGAGTGGGGGTTACCTCTATACGTGTCAGAGGGGGTTACTTCTAGTAGTGCAGTAGGGGGGTTTACCTCGTACTGGCCCGTGGGGGGGGTTTACCCTAGTACGTGTCAGTAGGGGGTTCCCTTCGTACTGTGTCATAGGGGGGTCCCTTCTTTATGTGTCAGTGGGGGGTTCCCTTTAGTACTGTGTCAGAGGGGTACCTTCTGTACGGTCAGAGGGGGTTCCCTTTCTAGTACGGGTTCAGTAGGGGGGTTCCCCTTTAGTACTGTGTCATAGGGTTCCCTTCTAGACGTGTCAGTGGGGGGGGTACTTCTAGTACGGTCAGTAGGGGGTTACCTTCTAGCGTGTCAGTGGGGGGGTACCTTAGTACTGTGTCAGGGGGGGGGTTACTTTATAGTTTTCAGGGGGGGGTTACCTTAGTACGTGTCGTAGGGGGGTTCCCTTTAGTAGTGTCAGTAGGGGGTTACTTCAGTACTGTGTCAGTAGGGGGTTACCTTCTAGTTTACTGTGTCAGTGGGGGGGGTACCTTTTTTTTTTGGGGGGTTCCCTTTATATTTGGGGTCAGTGGGGGGTTCCCTTCTAGTATGTGTCAGTGGGGGGGTTCCCTTCTAGTACTTGTCAGTAGGGGTTTCAGTTAGGGGGGGGTTCCTTCTAGTACTGTGTCAGTGGGGGGGTTCCCTTAGAAATGTGTCAGTAGGGGTTCCCTTTTAGTACGTGTCAGTAGGGGGTTACTTTAGTACTGGTCAGTAGGGGGGTTCCCTTCTATACTGGTCAGGGGGGGGGTTACCTTTAGTAGTGTAGTAGGGGTTACTTTAGTACTGTGTCAGTAGGGGGGTACCTTTATACTGTGTAGTGGGGGGGTTACCTTTGTACGTGTAAGTGGGGGGGTTTACTTCTAGTACTGTGCAGTGGGGGGGGTTCCCTTTTATACGTGTCAGTAGGGGGGTTACCTTCTAGTACGTGTAGTGGGGGGGTTACCTTCAACTGTGTCGTAGGGTTCCTTTCTAGTACTGTTGTCAGGGGGGGGGGTTACCTTTAGTACTTGTCATAGGGTTACCTTTCTAGTACTGTTTTCAGTAGGGGGGTTCCCCTTTATACTGTGCAGTAATTTGTTTTAGGGGGGGGTTTTACCTTTAGTATTGTCAGTGGGGGGTACTTCTAGACTGTTTTTCCCAGTACTGTTCAGTGGGGGGGGTTACTTCTATACTGGGTCAGTGGGGGGGTTCCCTTCTAGTACGGTGTCAGTGGGGGTACCTCTAGTATGTGTCAGTGGGGGGGGTTACCTTCTAGTACGTTCAGAGGGTTACCTTTGACGTGAAGTACTGGGTTCCCTTTAGTATTGTCAGTGGGGGGTACCTTCTTATGGCAGTGGGGGGTACCTTCTAGACTGTGTGGGGGGGGGGTTATTTAGTACTGTGTCAGTGGGGGGGTTACCTTCTAGTACTGTGCATGGGGGGTTACCTCAGTACTGTGTCAGTGGGGGGGGTACCTTTAGTCTGTGCAGTGGGGGGTTTTTACCTTCTAGTACGGTCAGTAGGGGGGTTACTTCTGTACTGTGTCAGGGGGGGGGGTTCCCTTTATACTGTGTCAGTAGGGGGGGTTACCTTTAGTCTGTGCAGTAGGGGGGTTACCTTCTAGTACGTGTCAGTAGGGTTACCTCTAGTACTGTCCAGTAGGGGGGTTCCCTTTCTAGTACGTGTCAGTGGGGGTTTCCCTTCTAGTACTGTGTCAGTAGGGGGTTACCTTCTAGTACTGTGTCAGTACGGGTAACCTTCTGTACGTGTCAGTAGGGGGTTACTCTCTAGTACGTTTTCAGACTGGTTCCCTTCATTCTTCTCTGGGTTAAAACCTTTAGTACTGTGTCAGTAGGGTTATTTCTTTTTACGTTATTTTGGGGGGTTAAAACCTTTAGTAGGGATGTTTTTTTTTTTTTTTTTTTAAAAAAACTTGGGTTCCCCTTATACTGGCAGAGGGGGGCCTTCTGTCGTGCAACTGGGACCTTAGTTCTGTGCAGTAGGGGGGTTACCTTCTAGTACTTTAGTAGGGGGGTTTTATTTAGTACTTGTCTGGGGGGTTCCTTCTAGTACTTGCATAGGGGGTTTACCTTCTGTTTTGGGGCATTGGGGGGACCTTCTGAAAAGGCAGAGGGGGGTTACCCTAGACGGGCAGTAGGGGGTTCCCTTCTAGTACTGTGTCAGTAGGGTTACCTTTAGTACGTGTCGTGGGTTCCCTTCTAGTACTGGTCAGTAGGGTACCTTCTATACTGGTCAGTAGGGGGTTACCTTTAGTACTGGTCAGTGGGGGGTTTACTTTAGTACTTGTCAGGGGGGGGTTCCCTTCTATACTGTGTCAGTAGGGGGGTTCCCTTCTAGTACTGGCAGTAGGGTTCCCTTTAGTAGGTAAGTAGGGTCCCTTTAGTACTGTGTCAGTAGGGGGGTTACCTTCTAGTACTGTGTCAGTACTGGGTTACTTCTAGTACGTGTCGTAGGGGGTTACTTCATTACTGGCAGGGGGGGGTTCCCTTCTAGACTGTGTCGGGGGGGGGTTACCTTTAGTACTGTTCATGGGGGGGGTTCCCTTTAGACTGTGTCATAGGGGGGTTCCCTTCTAGTACTGGTCAGTAGGGGGGTTACTTTAGACTGGTCAGTGGGGGTTACCTTTAGATGGTCAGTGGGGGGGTTCCCCCTTAGTATGGTCAGTAGGGGGGTTCCTTCTGTACTGTGCAGTGGGGGGGTTTAAACCTTCTAGTCTGGTCAGGGGGGGGTTCCCCTTCTAGTACTGTGTCAGTAGGGGGGTTACCTTCTAGTACTGGTCAGTGGGGGGGGTTACCTTTGTACTGGTCAGTACTGGGTTACTTTATACTGTGTCAGTGGGGGGTTCCCTTTTAGTACTGTGTGTCTGGGTTCCCTTTATAGTATGTGTCAGTGGGGGGGGTTACTTCTAGTACTGTTCAGTGGGGGGTTTACCTTTAGTACTGTGCAGTAGGGGGGGTACCTTCTATCTGTGCAGTAGGGGGTTTTACCTCTAGTACGGTCAGTGGGGGGGTTTTCCCTTCTGTACTGTGTCAGTATGGGTCCCTTTCTAGTACTGTGTAGTAGGGGGGTTACCTTTAGTACTGTGTCAGAGGGGGGTTACCTTTAGTACTGTGTCAGACTGGGTTCCCTTTTAGTACTGTGCAGTAGGGGGGTTACCTTTATTTACGTGTCAGTGGGGGGTTACCTTCTGTACTGGTCAGTAGGGGGGTTCCCTTCAGTACTGTGCATAGGGGGTTACCTTCTGTACTGTGTCAGTAGGGGGTTCCCTTCTAGTACGTGTCATTTACTGGTCAGTAGGGGGGACCTTCTATACTGGTCAGTACTGTGTAGTGGGGGGGTTACCTTCAGACTGTGTAGTACTGTGTCAGTGGGGGGGTTACCTTCTAGTACTGGTCAGTAGGGGGTTACCTTTAGTACTGTGTAGAGGGGGGTCCCCTTCTAGTACGGTCAGTACTGTTCAGTAGGGGGGTTCCCTTCTAGTACTGGTCATACGGTCAGTAGGGGGGTTACCTTCGTACGTGCAGTGGGGGGTTTCCCTTCTAGTACTGTGTCAGTAGGGGTTACCTCTGTACTGTCAGACTGTGTCAGTAGGGGGTTTCCTTTAGTACTGTGCATACTGTGTCCCGTGGGGGGGACCTTTGTACTGGTCAGTAGGGGGGTTACCTTTAGTACTGTGTAGTACTGTGTAGTACGGGTTCCCTTTTTGTCTCTTGTTTCATCCCTTTGGTTTTCTGCTCAGGAAAAGCCAGAGACTCCGCCCCTCTCTTAACTTTTCCCCAGGTTTCCAGAGTCCGCCCCCTTCCTTACGCCCCCCCCCTCCCCTTTCCCTCTTTACCAGAAACAGACTGAAGGAGAGAGAACAGGAGGGAGAGATAGAAAAAGGGGGGAGAGTAAAGGGGATGGGAGGGAGGAGAGAGAGCGGGAGGGTGAGGGGGAGAGAGAGGGGATGGTGAGGGAGGAGAGAGAGGGGGGGAGGAAGGTGGAGGAGAGGAGGGGAGGGGGGGAGGAGAGAGAGCGGGATGGTGGGGGAGGAGGATGAGGGTTTGGAGGGAGGAGGAGAGTGGGAATGGTGAGGGAGGAGAGAGGAGGGGGTGGTGAGGGAGGAGAGAGAGGGGGTTTGGTAGGGAGGGATGGGAGGGGGTAGGGGGGGGGGGAGGAGGGGGGAGAAAGGGGGGTTGGGGAGAGGATGGGTGGGGGGGGGTGGGTGTTTTGGGGGATAGGGTGGGGATAAGAAGAGAAAAGGAATGGGAGGAGGTATGGGTGGAAAGGGATTGATGGAGGGGGAGAAGTGGAGGAAGAAAAAGAGGGAGGGAAAGGGGTGATGGTGGGGGGGGGGGGGGGAGGGGGGGGGGAGGGGGGAGAGGGGAGGGTGAGGGAGGAGAGAGTGAGGGGGGTGGGGGGAGGAGAGAGTGAAGGTGTGGGAGAAGAGGAGAGAAATTAAATGAAGGCTCGGAAGGAGACGACGTAGAGGTTGCCGAGAGGAGAGAGGGGGTGGTGAGGGAAGAGAGAGTGGGGGGATGGTGAGGAAGAGAGGTAGGGATGGTGGGGGAAGAGGAGTGAGGGGGAGGAGGAGAGGTGAGGGGGAGGGGGTAGGAGAGAGTGAAGGGATGGAGGGAGGAGAGAGGAGGGGATGGGAGGGGGGAAAGAGAGTGGGGGGATGGTGAGGGAGGAGAGGGGAGGGAGGTGGGGAGGAGAGAGTGAGGGAGGGATGGGGGAGGAGAGAGTGGTCTTGATAAGTAAGAGAGTCTTGATAAGTAATGTGAGAGTCTTGATAAGTAATCACCCCCAACCAGTGGATTTTTTTGTCATTTGTTAGTTTAAATGGCCCCTGTGCGGGTTTGGTTTTTATTATTTAGGGGGAGGACATCAGGACAGCAGCAAAATTTTGTCCCCATTGCGTGATGGTACACCCCTTCTTGGTTCATTTCCCCTAGGAACAAGGCAGGGAGTGGACTATCTCTGGAAAAAGAGGGGGAGATAAATATTTTGTGAAAGGGAGCTGTTCCTTTAAAAAACACAGGATTTTTATCAAGACTAAACTCCCGTCAACAAGTGAGGGGGGACGTACATTCCGCCTGTAATGAAACTTAAAAAACAGGGGTTTTCATTGCACGAGTCACACACAGAGCCTCCTCAAAAAGCCATTTTGATGGAAACAACCTGGATGGGAAAATGTGCATTTTTGTGCAGAATTTATAAACACAAAAAAAGTGCAAATTTGAGGGAAAAAATAGAGAGTTTTTATGTGACCAATGTAGTAACCCATGGTATTATGGTCATTCCCTGTAGAACCTATGTGCAGTAGGGTCTTCCCGTAAAACCCAGGTAGTAGGGCATCCCGTAGAAACCCTATGTGTGTATGGTCAACCGTAGTAACCTATGTGGTAGGGCATTATGTAGTAACCTATGGTAGTGGGGTCATACCTGTGTAACCTAGTTATTACGGTCATTACTGTAGTAACCCTTTGTGAGAGGTTGCCCCCACTCCCTGTATTATGGTATTACCTATAAAAACCTAGTGTAGTATGGTCATTACCTGTAGTAACCTAGTGTAGTAGGGTCATTCCTGTAAAAACCATTGTAGTAGGTCATTACTTAGTAACTATGTGCGTAGGCTTTCCCTGTAGTAACCTATGGTAGTGGGGTTTATTCCCTTAGTAACCTTGTGTAGTGGGTTTCTTTACCTGTAGTAACCTATGTGTAGTAGGGTTTTCCCTGTAGAAACCTATGTGAGTGGGGTCATTACCTGTATAACCAGTGTAGAGGGTCATACCTTAGAACCCTATGTGTTTTAGGTATTACCTGTAGAACCCTATGTGTAGTAGGGTCTTACCTGTAGAACCCAGGTGCGGGTTGCCCCCACCCCCCGTATTATGGTCATTCCCATAGTAACCTTGGTAGTAGGCATTACCTGTGTAACCTATGTGTAGTAGGGTATTACCTGTAGAACCTAGTGTATTATGGTCTTTACGTGAAACCCATGGGGTAGTTGGTCAACGTAGAAACCCCTTGTGTGTAGGGTCATACGTAGAACCTATGTTAGTAGGGTCATTACCTGTGAAACCCCATGGTATAGGGTCATTCCCGTAGAACCCAGTTAGTGGGTCATTACCTGTGGAAACCCCTTTGTGTATGGTCATTCCCTGTAGTAACCCAGTGTAGTATGGAAAATTAAAACTGTGGGTTAACCCATGTGTAGTAACGTCATCCTTAGTAACCCATGGTAGTATGGTCATTCCCTTAGAAACCCATGTGTGGGTCATTCCGTAGAAACCCTATGGTATTTGGGTCATTACCTGAGAAACCCTAGGTAGGGGTCTTTTACCTGTAGTAACCCATGGTGTAGGGCTTTTCCTGTAGTAACCTAGTGTAGTATGGTCTTTACCTGTGTAACCTAGTGATTATGGCATTCCCTTAGTAACCTATGTGTAGTGGGGTCTTTCCGTAGAAACCCTAGGGGTTAGTAGGTCATTCCTTAGTAACTAGTGTGTAGGGCTTTATGTAGAACCTATGTGTATCGGTCATTACCTGAGAAACCTATGTGTAGTATGGTCATACCTGTAGTAACCCATGTGTAGTAGGGTCTTTCCCGTAGAACTTGTGTATTAGGGGTATTACCTTAGAAACCCCATGTGTAGCAGGTTCCCCCCACTCCCCTGTATTTGGTCATACTGTAGAACCCTATGTGTATTTTAGGGTCATTACCTGTAGTAACCTATGTGTGAGGTATTCCCTGTAGTAACCTATGTGTAGTGGGCATACCTGTAGTAACCCTGTGTAGTGGGTCATTATGTAGAACCTATGTGAGTGGGGATTACTGTAGTAACCAGTGGTATGGATTACCTGTAGTAACCTAGTGTAGTAGGGTATTACTGTGAACCCTGGTATTATGGTCATTCCCTGTAGAACCCCATGTGTAGCAGGTTCTCCCCCTCCCTGATTAGGTCATTACCTGTGTAACCTATGTGTAGTAGGGTTTTCCCTGTGTAACCCATGTGTAGAGGGTATTCCCTTAGAACCTTGTGTAGTAGGGCTTTTCTTAGAAACCCTAGGTAGGGGGGCATTCCCTGTAGTAACTATGGTAGTAGGTCATTACTTAGTAACTATGTGTTTACGGTCATTACCTGTAAAACCCTAGTGTAGTAGGTTCATTCCCTGTAGTAACCCATTTTTAGTAGGGTCTTTACCTGTGTAACCTATGTGTATTATGGTCATACCTGTAGTAACCTATGTGTAGTAGGGTCATTCCCTGTAGAAACCCCAGTGAGTAGGGTCATTACTGTAGAAACCTATGTGTGTAGGTCTTCCCTGTAGAACCCCATGTGTATGGGGTCATTACCTGTAGAAACCCTAGTGATTGGGGTTTTACCTGTAGAACCTATGTGTAGTAGGGTCTTACCTGTAGTAACCTATGTGTAGTGGGGTCTTTCCCTGTAGTAACCCTATGGTGTGGGGTTTTACCTTATAACCATGTGTAGTGGGGTCATTATAAAAACCCTATTGGGTAGTAGGGCTTTACCTATTACCCTATGTGTAGTAGGGCATTACCTGTAGAAACCCTATGGTAGTGGGGTTTCATCCCATAGTAACTATGTAGTAGGGTCATTACCGGAGTAACCTAGGTAGTAGGGTCATTACTGTAGTAACCCATGTGTAGTGGGTCTTTACCTGTAGTAACCTATGGGATATGGTCATTACTGTAGAAACCCCATGGTTAGGGCATACCTGTAGTAACCTATGTGTAGTAGGGTCATTAACCGTAGAAACCCATGTGAGTGGGGTTCTTTCCCTGTAGTAACCTTGTGTAGTGGGTCATACCTATATAACCTATGTAGAGGGTCATTACCTGTAGTAAAAATGTGTGTGGGGTATACCTGTAGTAACCTATGTGTGTAGGGTCATTACCTGTAGAACCTATGGTAGTAGGGTATACTATGAAAAACCTAGGTAGGGGGGTCATTACCGTAGAACCCCATGGTAGAGGGTCATTACCTGTAGAAACCTATGTGTAGTGGGTCATTCTGTAGAAAACCTATGTGTAGTAGGGTCATTACTGTGTAACCTATGTTAGTAGGGTCATTACGTAGAAAACCCATGGTAGTAGGGTCATTCCTTTAGTAACCAGTGTGAGGGTCTTTACTGTAGAACCATTGTAGTAGGGTCATTACCTGTTAAAAAACCCGGATAGGGTCATTCCCTTTTAGAACCCTATGGTAGCAGGTTCCCCCCACTCCCCTGTATTAGGTTGGTACTCGGGGGTCGTAAAAAAAAACCCAGGGAGGTGGTATTTGGGGCCGGGGGGGCGAGTTACGGGGGCCCCCGCCAGGATGCAAAGGGGCCCAAACCAACTTCAAACCCGAATTTCCTTAGCGCGTTAGAGGAGCGGGGGGGAAATGATATTTTGTTAATTGATCCTTGTTACACCGAGTGCAAAAAAAACTTTAGGAGCCCCTGTTTTTCCATGACATAGACTGACCAGGTGAAAGCCAGGACCCTTATTGATGTCACAGGTTAAAAAAAAGGTTTTTTAAAGCATTTAGACAATTGAGAAGGATTGTGGTGTGTGCCATTCAGAGGGTAAGGGGCAAGACAAAAGTTTGAAGTCCCTTGAAGGGGGTTGGGGTATAGGGCCAGGCCCCCGGTTTAGTGGTAAAGAACTGCAACGCTGCCTGGGTTTTCACGTCAACAGTTTCTTTTTAATTTTAACATTTTAGTATTTTAGCAGAGCTTATCCAGAGCGACTACATTTAGGAGGCATACATTTTCATACTCCCCCCCCCTGGGAAACGAACCCAAACCCCGTGGGGGGGGGGGCAAGCCCACGCTCTCCCCAATGAGCTACGGGGACTGTTTTAAACCCCGTAGAACCGTATTAACCGTTTTAACCTGTTTTAAAACCCCTTTTGTATCAAGAATGGCCCACACCTAAAGGGAACAGCCCAAATTTAAACAATGTGGGAAACATTGGAGTCAACATGGGGCCAGCACCCGGGGAACGCTTTCGACCTGTAGAGCCATGCCCGAAGAATCGAGGATTTTGAGGGGAAAAAGGGGGGGGGGGCAACTCAATATAGGAAGGTTTCATGATTTCAGAAAACTAGTCCAGGAGATGGCCCACTGTAGATGTAGAGGAACGTCCCCCAAAGCACCCTTTCCAAATACACCTAGGACAAAACATAAAGGACACCTTCCAATATGACAGACAGGCGACTGGAGGGGTCTGGTTGGGGGTGAGGTTTTAGACAGATGGGACTGACTGGGGTGATGCGGGCTGTGGGGGGGTGTTATAGAAGATAGGGTGATGGATGATGGGCTGTGGGTGAGGTGTTATAGAAGATGGGGCTGATGGAGGATGCGGACTGGGGTGATTTTGGGTTTTAAAACAGATGGGATGATGGGGGGATGGGGTGGGGGAGGGTTATAGAAGATGGGCTGAGGATGATGGGGAGTGGGTGATGTGTTATGAGAGGATGCTGGAGTGAGGGATGTGGGTGAGTGGTTTTAGACGAGGGGCGATGGAGTGAGCGGACTGTGGGAGTGGTTATAGAAGCGGGGTGGTGGGGGGTGAAAGCGGGGTGGGAGTGAGTGTTTATAGACAGAGGGACGATGGGTGTGCGGATGGGGTAGGGTTATAGACAGTGGGACTGGGTGATGCGGACTGTGGGTGAGGTGTTACAGACAGACGGGGCTGACTGGAGTGATGCGGATGTGGGTGAGTGTGTTTGGGCAGACGGGACGATGGAGTGATGCGGCTGTGGGGGAGTGTGTTTTAGACAGAGGGGTGACGGGTGATCGGATGTGGGTGAGTGTGTTATGACAATGGGATGACTGGGTGATGCGGACTTGGGAGTGTGTTTAAGACAGAACCGGGGGTGGCTGGAGTATGCGGATGGGGGTGAGTGTGTTTATAGCAGATGGGGCGTGGAGTGATGCGGATGGGGGAGTGTGTTTAAAACAGATGGGGGCTGATGAGTGATGCGGACTGTGGGGGGGTGGTTAGGCAGAGGACGGTGGGGTGAGCGGACTGTGGTGAGTGTGTATGACAGATGGGGGCTGGCTGGAGGGGGTGGGACTGTGGGTGAGGGGTTTTAAAACAGATGGGGGGACTGGATGAGGGTTTTTGGGGGAGGTGTATAGACAGAGGGACGGGGAGTTTATGCGGACTGTGGGTGAGGTGTAAAAGACAGATGGGACGAATGGAGTGTGCGATTGGGTGAGGGTTTTTATAGACAGATGGGGCGGCGGAGTGTGCGGTTGGGGTGAGGTGTTATGAAGAGGGGCTGCTGGAGGATGCGGGTGTGGGGAGTGTGTTATAGACAGATGGGACTGACTGGAGTGATCGGGCTGTGGGTGAGTGGTTATAGACAGATGGGGGACTGAGTGATGCGGACTTGGGTGAGTGTGTTAAAACAGATGGGGAATGAGTGATGCGGACTTGGGTGAGGTGTTTAGAAAGAGGGACTGCTGGATGAGCGGACTGTGGGGGAGTGTGTATAGAAGATGGGACGATGGGGTGTGCGGATTGGGGGGTGGTTTTTAGACAGAGGGAGCTGGAGTGATGCGGGGCTGGGGTGAGTGTGTTACAGAAGATGGGACGAGGGTGAGCGGACTGGGGTGAGGTGTTTTGGGGCAATGGGGCTGCTGGGTGATGCGGCTGTGGGTGAGGGGGTTTTTGGGCAGATGGGACTGAGGATGATGCGGCTGTGGGTGAGGGTTTAGAAAGATGGATGTGGGGTGATGGGAGTGGGGAGGGTTATAGACAGGGGATGATGGGTGATGCGGACTGTGGGTGAGTGTGTTTTAGAACAGATGGCGGAGTGATGCGGACTGTGGGGGGAGTGGTTAAGACGGGGACTCTGGAGGATGCGGATGGGTGAGTTTTATGAAGATGGGGATGGAGTGATGGGACTGGGGAGTGTGTAAGACAGATAGGACTGACGGAGTGATGGGAATGTGGGGATGTTTATAGACAGAGGGGGCTGCTGGGGGATGCGATGTGGGTGAGTGTTTTATGACAGATGGACGGGGAGTGATGCGGTGTGGGGGAGTGTGTTATAGACAGATGGGACTGGGAGTGAGGGACTTTTTTGTGGGTGGGGTGTTATAGACAGATGGGATGTGGAGGATGCGGATGGGGGGGTGGGTTTTAGGGCAGATGGGGGCTGACTGGAGGATGCGGTTTGGGGGAGTGGTTATAGACAGAGGGGGACTGGGTGATGCGGATGTGGGTGGGTGTTTTAGACAGATGGGATGACGGAGTGTGCGGACGGGGGGGAGGGGTTTAGACAGATGGGAGCTGGGGGTGATGCGGACGTGGGGGGGGTGGTTTTAGAAGATGGGGCTGATGGAGTGATGCGGACGTGGGTGAGTGTGTATAGACGAGGGGGTGTGGAGTGATGCGGACTGTGGGTGGGGTTATAGACAGATGGGACTGCTGGGGATGCGGATTTGGGGGATTTTGTTATAGACAGAGGGACGGAGTGAGCGGACTGGGGTGATGGGTTATAGACAGATGGGCTAGGAGTGATGCGGACTGTGGGGGTGTGTTATAGGGCAGATGGGGCGCTGGAGGGATGCGGGGCGGGGTGATGTGTTATGACAGAGGGGCGCTGGAGGGGGCGGAGTGGGTGAGTGTGTTATAGACGATGGATGGCGGGAGGATGCGGGGCTGGGGGAGTGTTTTATAGACAGATGGGACTGACTGGGGATGCGGATTTTGGGGGGTGTGTTTTAGAAGATGGGGGACTGGAGTGATGCGGACTGTGGGGAGTGTGTTTTAGAAGAGGGGCTGATGGAGTGAGCGGGCTGTGGGTGAGTGTGTTTTTGAAGATGGGATGAGGAGTGAGCGGACTGGGGTGAGGGGTTATAGACAATGGACTGGAGTGTGGGATGTGGGTAGTGTTATAGAAGAGGGACTGGTTTGGAGTGATGCGGATGTGGGGAGGGTTTAAAACAGATGGACTGACGGAGTGATGCGGATGTGGGTGGTGGTATGACGAGGGAGACTGGAGTGATGGGGACTGGGGTGGTGTGTTATAGACAGATGGGGCTGTGGAGGATGCGGACTGTGGGGAGTGTTTATAGACAGATGGGGTGGCTGGGGTGATTTCGGGTTTTGGGTGAGTGGTTTTAGACGATGGGGCTTTTGGGGGATGCGGTGTGGGTGAGTGTGTTATAGCAGATGGGATGACTGGAGTGATGCGGGGGCTGGGGTGGTGTGTTATAGACAGAGGGACGGCTGAGTGATGCGGTTTTGGGGGGAGTGGTTAAAACAATGGGGTGACTGAGTTGCGGACTGTGGGGTTTAGTGTGAAACAGAGGGATGACTGGAGTGTGCGGACTGTGGGTGAGGTTTTATAGACAGATGGGTGATGGGGTGATGCGGACTGTGGGTGAGTGTGTTTTAGAAGATGGGACTGTGGAGTGATGCGGACTGTGGGTGAGGTGTTATAGACAGAAGGGGGGGCGGGGTGATGCGGGGTGTGGGTGAGTGTTATAGACGAGGGACTGACTGGAGGATGGGTGTGGGGGAGTTGTTATAGACAGATGGGATCTGGAGTGAGGGATTGGGTGAGTGGTTTTAGACAGAGGGACGGTGGAGTGTGCGGACTGTGGGAGTGTGATAGACAGTGGGACTGATGGAGGACGGACTGTGGGTGAGTGTGTTTTACAGTGGGACTGATGGGGGATGCGGACTTGGGTGAGGTGTTATAGACGAGGATGGGTGATGATGCGGGCTGTGGGGAGTGGTTAAGACAGATGGGATCTGGGGGATGCGGACTGTGGGTGAGTGTGTTATAGCAGATGGGATGCGGAGTGATCGGACGGGGGGAGTTGTTATAGAAGAGGGGTGACTGGAGTATGCCCCACTGTGGGGAGTGGTTTTAGACAGGGGGACTGAGGAGTGATGGGACTGTGGGGGAGTGTGTTATAGACAGTGGGGGCTGACGGGGGTGGGGGGATGTGGGTGAGTTTATAGAAGGGGAGATGGGGATGCGGACGGGGTGAGTGTGTTGACAGATGGGACTGGAGTGTGGGATGTGGGTGAGGTGTTATAGACAGATGGGGGCTGCGGAGTGATGCGGGCTGTGGGTGAGTTTTGTTATGACAGAGGATGACTGGAGTGAGCGGGGCTGTGGGTGAGTGTTTAAGACAGATGGGCTGACTGGAGGTGCGGCTGTGGGTGAGGTGTTAAGGCAGATGGGGGGCTGACTGGAGGTGCGGACTGTGGGTGAGTGGTTATAGACAGATGGGGCTGCTGGGGATGCGGTGTGGGTGAGTGGTTAAGAAGATGGGACGACGGGTGATGGGTGGGGGGTGGTTATGAAGATGGGGGCTGACTGAGTGATGCGGTTTTGGGTGATGTTATGACAGAGGGGGGGACTGGAGTGATGCGGGTGGGTGAGGTGTTTTGACAGATGGGACTGACTGGAGTGATGGGACTGTGGGTGAGGTGTTTTAAAACAGAGGGAATGATGATGATGGGTGGGGGGAGTGGGTTTTAGACAGAGGGGCGATGGAGGTGCGGACTGGGGTGATGTGTTATAGACAGAGGGGGGCTGGAGTGATGCGGGTGTGGGTGGGTGTTTTAGACAGATGGGACTGGCTGGAGTGAGCGGGTGGGGAGTGTTTTAAAACAGACGGGACTGACTGGAGTGATGCGGTTGTGGGTGAGTGTGTTTTAGACAGAGGGACTGCTGGAGTGATGCGGTTTTGGGTGAGTGTTTATAGACAGAGGGAATGGAGGGGTGAGCGGACTGTGGGTGAGGTTATAGACAGAGGGACTGAGAGTGATGCGGGGCTGTGGGTGAGTGTGTTTTAGCGATGGGGGCTGGGCTGGAGTGATCGGACGTGGGAGTGGTTTTAGACAGAGGACTGCGGAGGATGCTGGGTTTTGGGGAGTGTGTATAGACAGATGGGAGAATGGAGTGTGCGGATGTGGGTTTTTTTTGGGGAGTGGTTATGACAGAGGGCTGATGGGGTGATGCGGATGTGGGGGGAGGGTTTTAGACAAAAGGGACTGACTGGAGTGATGGGGGTGTGGGTGAGTTGTTAGAAATGGGGCTGACTGGGAGCGGGGGTGGGGAGTGTGTTATAGACAGAGGGAAGACTGGAGTGATGCGACTGTGGGTGAGTGTGTTTAGACAGATGGGGCGACTGGATGAGCGGGGCTGGGGTGAGGGTTATAACAGAGGGGGACTGGAGTGATCGGACTGTGGGTGAGTGTGTTATGACAGAGGGACGACTGGAGTGATGCGGACTTGGGTGAGTGTGGGTTTACCCTGGGGGGTGTCGGGGGCTGGTTTTGGGTGAGTGAGGACTGGGGGTTGTAGGGGGGGCTGGTTTTGGGTGAGTGATGACAAGGGGGGTTGTCAGGGGGTGGTGTGGGTGATGGGGTTTTCCCCGGGG
>JAGTTL010000154.1:645-8145 GCA_036851935.1 Coregonus suidteri | reverse complement strand
TAAATTATAAATAGGGTTAAAAATAATAAAGAACTAAAAAATAAATAAAATAAAAAAAAAACAAAGGGGGGGAATAATTAAAATAAAGTGAATAATATATAAATATACCCAAAAAAAGAAAAAGTAAAATAAGGGTATATGTACTGTGTTAAAAAAAAAAAAAAAGGGGTAAAAAATATGTAATAAAACGAAAGTTTTTTTTAAAGGTAAAAAGATATAAATTTGGTAATCTAATAATAAAATAAAAAAACTAATAAATAAAAAGTTCAAAAGAAAGCAAGAAATATAAATATTAATATAATATATTAAAAGTAGCGATACACAAATCTATAGGTAAAATAGTAAAATAAAAAAAGAAGGGGTAAAAATAAAAAAAAAAAATGGGTTACAAAAGTAAAACATTATACTCACAATAGAAATCAAAAAATAATACCTATTCATAATAAAAATAAATAACAATAAAAAACAGTGTGTCATAATAAAATAAAAAAAAAAAAACAATATTAAATAAAAATATTAAAAAAAAATAAAAAAAATAATATCATGGTAAAATATAAAGGGGTAAATACAATGAATTGACAAAAGAGAATAAAAAAAATAATAAAAAAAAAAACAGAACATGAAAACAAAAAAAAGTAAAAAAAGATTAAACAACGAAAAAACTAAAAAAAAAAAGTAAAAAAAAAATAACAAAATAAAAAAAAAAAAAAACAAAATAAAAATAAAAATTAAAAAATAACTAAAAAAAGTAAATATTTTTAACAAAAGAAACTTAGATTTAGAACGCAAAACAATTAAAAACAGAAAAAAAAATAAATGTTTAATTAAAAAAGAAATTTAAAAGTAAAAAAAAAAAAGAAGATTAACACATTATATGAAATTTTTTACATCTGAAATTAATTATCTTATACTACATTATAAAAAATAAAAATCAACAAAAAAAAGAAGAAAGTAACACAAACAAAAAAATAATAAAAAAAAAAGAACAACAAACAAATACAAAATAGATAACAAAAATAAATCTAAAAAAATCAAACAATATAAATAATAAAAAAAATAAATAAAAAAAAAGTTTAAAAACTATAAACACAATAAACAGAACAAAAAAGAAAAGAAAATGATGTAGACATTAAAGCCACCGAAGGATAAAAAAAAAACAAAAAAAAATAAAAATAAATAAAAGGATAAAAAACTAAAAAATAAATAATAAAAAAAAAATAAGTAAATTATAAAAGAATGGAAGATAACTAAACAAAAACAAATAAAAAACCTAAATAAAAAAAAAATAAAAAAGAACAAAGTAAAAAAAAACAAAAAAAAAAACTAAAAAAATAAAAAAAAAACAAAAAAAAAAACAAAAAAATAAATAAAAAAAAAAAAATAGATAAAAAAAAAAAAAAAAAAAATAAAATAAAAAAATAAAAATAAAAAAACAGGCAAGAAAAAAAAAATCAGATGAAAATAAATAAAAAAGAAATAAGGGGGTAACAAAAAATAAAACAACCAATCAAAAAACATAAAAAAACTTAAAAAAAAAAAAAAAAGATAAATGAAAAAAAAAAAAAAGAAAATGAATAAAAAAAAAAAAAAAACAAAAAAAAAATAAAATTACAAAGAAAAAAAAAAAGATAACAATGGAAATAAAAAAAATAAAAGAAAATAGAAAAAAAAAAAAGAACAAGAGACAAAACTTAACATAAAAGAAATAACTAAAACCAAAAAAGAAAAAAAAAAAATAAAAAAAAAACTAAGCTAAATACAAAAAACAAAATAATACTAAACAACCATAATAATAAAAATAAAAAAAAAATAAATAAAATAAAAAAAAAAAAAAAAAAAAAAAAAAAAAAGAAAATAAAAAGCAAAAAATAAAACCAAATAAACAAAAATAATAAAACAAATTAAAACATAAAAAAAAAAAATAAAAAAAAAAAAAAATAAAAAAAAAATAAAAAAAAAAAAAAAACAAAATAAAAAAAAAAAAAAAAAAAAATAAAAAACTATGGGGTGGATCTGGAGGATGGCTTTGGCCCCCCAGGACCTTGGGAAATGCCCTTTTTACGAAAACCACTCCCTTTGTTTCCCGGGCGGTTGGGTTTGGGGTCCCTTGTCTGCTGAAAGACCCAGCCCTGTTTCATCTTCAATGCCCTTTTTGGGTGGAAAGGGGGTTTTTTTTTACTCAAAACTCACGATACATGGGCCCCATTCTTCTTCCTTTTCCAAAGGGTCCGTCGGCCTTGGGCCCTTTTCCCGAAAAAAAGCCCCCCCCCCCCCCCCATGAATTTCCAAACCCCCTTTTTCAACAGTAGGTTTTTGGGTTCTTGGATGCAACTCAGGGATTTTTTGTTCCCCAAAACACGACGATGAGTTTTTTTCCAAAAAAATTCAAATTTTTGGGTTTATCTGACCATATGACATTCTCCCCAAACCCCTTTTGGATAAACCAAATGCAATCTAGCAAACTTTAGACGGGCCTGGACATGTAATGGGTTAAGCAGGGGGGGCAGTTGGCACCAGGAAATTTTTGTCCCCCGGCGGGCCCCTAAGTGTTATGATGGGGGAGGTTTTTTACTTTTGGGCCCCCGCTCTCTGAAAGGTTTATTAAATAGGTCCCCCCCCCTGTGGTTTGGGATTTTTCTCACCCTTTTGGGGATCATTTTGGGCCCCCCGGGGGAGATCTTGCTGGGGGCCCCAGATCGAGGGAGATTTCAGTGGTCTTATGTTTCCATTTCTTAATAATTGGGTCCCACAATTGATTTATTTTAAACCCAAAAGGCCCACCCTTTGCAGGATTTAGTCTTCCCCGCCCGGGGGGGAGGTCTACAATTTTGTTTCTGGTGTCCTTTGACAGTCTTTTGGGTTTTGGGCCCTGGGGAGTTTGGAGGGGTGACTGGGTTTTAGGTTTTGGACAGGGTCTTTTTTATGTTTAAAAAGTTCAAACAGGGCCATAATAAAGGGGAAGAGTGGAAGGGGGCAGAGGAGCCTTTTTAAAGGGAAAAAGTTTTAAAGGGCTGGGGAGAGCCCGAAAAAATTTCCCTTTTTTTAGGTGACCAAATACATTTTTCCCCCATAATTTTCAAATAAAATTTATTAAAAAAAACCCACAAAGTGATTTTCCGGGTTTTTTCTCCTCAATTTTTTCTGTCATGTTTACGGACCTAAGATGAAAAAATTTCAGGGGCCCCTCTCATCTTTTTTAAATGGGAAAAAACAATTTCACAAATGGGGGGCTGACTAAATACGTACATACAACCTTTAAAAAAAAAAAATTCCCCTTTATACTTTTCCCCAAACCCCCCCACCCCCCCTTAATTGGGGGTTTTAAAAATAGTGAAAAAACAACGCTTAAGCCTCTATTTCCCGTTATACATACTATATACATTTATTTGGGCACAGCCCAAATTTTTCCCAAAAATTTTATTTTGTTTGTTTTTACTCCGAAAATTCCCCCGATCATTTTCATATGTCCATTCGATTTTCTTCTTAAAGCCCTATCTTTTTTAACTGTGCTTTTTTTCACAAAGCTTTCAAAACCCACAACCCATATCCTTTTTATGGACAAAAGTATGCTTTACATTAGTTATCGGGGATTTGTTTGTTAGTTGTAAAATTTGTCCCATCCCTTTAGCCCCCATCCCCATCTCAAAAAAACCCCCCCCCCCCCCCCCAAATTTTTTCCCTATTGGATTCTATTTGCCAAAATATTTTCCAACCCGACTGTGATGTTTTACCCAAAAATTCGGAAAAACCCCTCTATTTCATTTTTTCACAGATTTTTAAAATTTAAAATAAAAATTTTTCAAAAAAATATTTATTTTATTGGGTGGGTTTACTAGACTTTTCGATCACCCTAGTGCATTTTGCAAGGGTTTGCTCCAGGTAAAAGGGGGTTTAAAACCCCAAAAGATAACATGATGGTTGTGTTTTTGCTGTTTGGGGGGGGGTCTAACCCCCACGATAAAACCCGTGATGGTTTTGTGTTTCTGTTTGGGGAGGGGCTTTAAACCCCAAAAGATAAACCCTGATGGTTGTGTGTTTTCTGTTTGGGGGAGGGTCTAACCCGGCGAAAAACCCTATGGGTGTGTTTCTGTTTGGGGAGGGGCTAACCCCGGGGCCCATAAACCCGTGGGTGGTTGTTTTGGTTTTCTTTTGGGGGGGGGTCTCCCCCGGACGATAACCAGTGATGGTTGGGGTTTTTGCTTTTTGGGGGGGGTTAAACCCGGACGAACCCAGGATGGTTGTGTTTTGGTTTGGGGGGGTCTAACCGGACGTAACCGGAGGGGTTGTGGTTGCGTTGGGGAGGGTCTAACCCCGGACATAACCAGTGAGGTTGTGTTTTTGCTTTTGGGGAGGTCTAACCGGAGAAAAACCGGGAGGGTTGGTGTTGTTTTTGGGGAGGGTCTCCCCCGGACGATAACCAGTGAGGGTTTGTGTGTTGCTTTTTGGGGGAGGGTCAACCCGGACGATAACCAGTGAGGGTTTTGGGTTTTGCTTTTTTGGGGGGGTCAACCCGGACGATAACCAGTGATGGTGTGTGTGCTGTTGGGGGAGGGTCTAACCCGGCGATAACCAGTGAGGTTTTTGTTCTGTTGGGGAGGGTCTAACCCGGACGAAAACCCAGGATGGTTGTGTTTGCTGTTTGGGGAGGGCAAAACCCGGACGATAACGGGGAGGTTTGTGGTGCGTTGGGGGATCAAACCCCCCGGACGATAACCGGTGGTTGTGTGTTGCTGTTGGGGGAGGGTCAAAACCCGGACGAAACCAGGAGGTTTGTGTTTTGCTGTTGGGGAGGGAAACCCCAAACGAAACCCAGTGATGGTTGGTTTTGCTTTTTGGGGAGGGTCTACCCGGACGATAACCAGGAGGTTGTGTGTTGCTTTTTGGGGAGGGTCAAACCCCGGACAATAACCAGTGGGGTTTGGGGTTTTTGCTTTTTGGGGGGGTTTCCCCCGGCGAAACCCAGTGATGGTGTTGTTGAGTTGGGGGGGGGGCTACCCGGACGATAACCAGTATGGTTGTGTGTTGCTTTTGGGGAGGGTCTAACGGACGAAAACCCAGTGATGGTTTTTGTGTTGTGTTGGGGGGGGGTTAAACCCCAGACAAACCCAGTGAGGGTTGGTTGCTTTTGGGGGGAGGGTCAAACCCAAACGAAACCCAGTGAGGTTGTGTGTTGCTTTTTGGGGAGGGTTCCCCCGGCGAAAAACCAGTGAGGTTTTGGGTGTTGCTTTTTGGGGAGGGTTCCCTGGAGATAACCAGTGAGGTTGTGTTTTGCTGTTGGGGGGGGGTCAAAACCCAAACGATAACCAGGATGGTAGTGTTTTGCTGTTTGGGGAGGGTCTAACCCGGACGAAAAACCAGTGATGGTTGTGTGTTGCTTTTTGGGGGGGGTTAAAACCCAAAGAAACCAGTATGGTGTGTGTTGCTTTTTGGGAGGGTCTAACCCGGACGAAAAAACACGATGGTTGGGGTTTTTGCTGTTTGGGGAGGGTCTAACCCAAACGATAACCAGGATGGTTTGTTTTGCTGTTGGGGGGGGGGTCAAACCCCGGCGAAAACCAGTGAGGGGTTGTGTGTTGCTTTTTGGGGGGGGTCAAAACCCGGGGGACGAAAAACCAGTGAGGTTGTGTGTTGCTTTTTGGGGGGGGGTTAAAACCCAAACGTAAAACATTGAGGTTTGTGTTTTTGCTTTTTGGGGGGAAGGCCCCCCCCCCCTCCCCGGACGAAACCCAGGATGGTTGTTTTGGCTTTTTTGGGGGGGGTTTAAAACCCGCACGAAAAACCAGTGATGGTTTGGGTTTTGGGCTGTTTGGGGGGGTTTCCCCCCGGAAAGATAACCATAGGTTTGTGTGTTGTTTTTGGGGAAAGGGTCAAAACCGGACGAAACCAGGAGGGTTTGTGGGTTCCCTGTTTGGGGAGGGTCAAACCCAAAACGAAACCCAGTAAAGGTTTTTGTTTTTGCTTTTTGGGGGGGGTTTCAAACCCGGGGCCCGAAAACCAGGGGAGGTTTGGGTTTTGTTTTTTGGGGGAGGGCCCTACCTGGACGATAACCAGTGATGGTTGGGGTGTTGCTTTTTGGGGGGGGGGTTACCCGGACGATAACCAGTGATGGTTTTTGTGTTGCTTTTTGGGGGGGAGGGTCAACCCCCGTAGAAAACCCCGTTTTAGGCTCCCTTTTGGACACCATCGTCACCACATTCTTTTGGAGAAAACGGAAACCCAAATTGGCTACACGGACAATTTTCTGGCCTGGTTTAGTTTCCCTACCTGTGGAAAGATTTTCGGGTTGTCTCTGTGAATGGTCTGTCCTCCGAAAAATAAAAATGTAAAATTTGGGTTTGTTCCTAAAGGGTTTCCCTTTTTTAGGACCATTTTTTTTCACAATATTTTACCGTTTTGGGGAGTTTTTCGAAAACTAATGTAAACTTTCATGCTATGCGGTGAAAACCACAGTTTGTACATTTCAATAAAGGGCCTGGTGAAGCCCCCAAAATTGCCCTCGCTGGGAAGCCGGGTGTTTAAAGACAAAAGGGAAGGGGGTGGTGAAAACTTTTTATTTTTAAAAAACTGGACAAAACAGAGATGCTTTTTTCTAGGCCCCAAGAAACAAAAGAGATTTTTCTTTTAAATCTGAAAAAATTCATCTTGATGGTTGTAAAGGGTTAAAAATAAAATGTAAAGGGCCTAGGGGGGACTTTTCCCCTTTACCCTTTCTTTTGCGAAAATATCAAGACTTTTTCCCAAGGACAGTTTTTTTCCATCCGAACATTGCAAAAACAGAAATTTTCGGTAAAAAAATTTAGGGCCAGAAAAATTAACCCAATGCATTGTTATTTTCTAAGTTTAGACTACTGAAAATGCTCTTTTTCCCGGGGCTACCCGGATAAAGCACTAAAAAAACTTCATTTAAAGTGCTAAATACGGCTGCTAGAATCCGGACTAAAAACCAAAAAATTTGATCTTTATTACCCCCCAGGGGAAGTTTTTTTCCCTACACGGGGTTTCCCTGTTGGGAAAAGGGCGATTTAAAGGTTTTTACTTTTAAACCCTAAAAAGGGTTACAGGGGGTTTGTCTACCTACCCTTTCCGATTTGGGTCCGGGCCTTTAATACCAATACGTACGTACGGTCACAAGAGGGAAAGGGCATCCTAATTGCCCCTAGAATTTCAAGAAAAACAGGGGGAGGCGGGGCCTTTCTCCTATGGATCCCCTTTTTAGGGAAACAGTCTGCCCCCCATGTGAGAGCGCAGACTCGGTCTAAACCCTTAAGTTTTTACGAAGATTTATCTCTTCAGTAGGTCATTTTGTGAGTGTAGTCTGGCCAGGAGTGTGAAGGGGAAGGGAAAAAAGGTTTGGGAGAAAACGAACAGCCCTTGCTTCCCCGGCCGGGGGGTTTCCCCCCTCCCAGGGGGTTTCTGCCTCAAACCTTTTTGCGGGGGGGGAGTCACGGGCCCCTGCTGGGCTTTTCTTTCCCGTCCCTGGGAGGGGTGCGCACTTGAGGG